>JBBPUI010001355.1:0-10497 GCA_038094615.1 Heimioporus aff. retisporus | reverse complement strand
GATCTGTCCATACGGATGGGTGGAAAAGACCGAACAGAGCGAAGGGAACGAACGAAAGAAAAAGAATGGATGGTGAGCGAACGAAAAGATCGTCGAGAACGTGGCGACTCACGGTTGTAAAATGGCCGTTCCTTCCGTTCTGTCCGGTCTTTGAACGCGAGGGGGCGGGCGGTGGCTCGGTGCTGCTCGGTGCACAATCAGATGGAACGGACAGCCCAGACAGCCCGCCTGCGAAAAGAAAACGACAGATCAGCAAACGAATAGAGCGTTAAGAACAATGACTCACCGCTCGAAAAACTCCCCATCCATCCGTTCCTTCCGCTCGCGCTCGATGCGATCGTTACGATCGTAACGATCGCAAGCGATTGTTTGCATCGCCTCCTGGACGCAGGGCCTCGCACGACCGGGCTTGTGGCAGGCGCTGGCAGGGCGGCGACGGCGAAGGGCGGTGGTCGGTGTCGGCACGGTCGTGCTCCTCGTCGTCCAAACCCGGGATCGACGACAGGCTGGCGGCGCAGCGTGGGGGGCAGGGGGGAACGGCGCAGCGCCGTCTGTGGCACGCCGGGCACGCGCGAACGGAAAGGGAGGACGGAACGGTCACATTCCTTCACACGGCACGAGCACCGCCACACGACACAGCTGTGGCGCCCCAAGGCCCGCCAGCGCACTTCGACCTTAGCGAAAATTTCCTCCCCCCCTCCCCGATGAGTCAGCGGGGGCGGTGCACACGGGCGGTGCACACCGCACGTGCCCGCACGTGATCGATACCGGCGGCCTACTACCTCTGCTAGGGGCCCATCTTAGCTAATCGATCGGATGCCCAGACGCGGCCCACGATGGCCTAATACGGATTACGCGAACGCTGGCCCCCCAACCACACGGCCCCGTCTGCCGAGCCTGCCGAGCTCCCACGCCGTGCGGCAGCCCGTGTACTGGCGTGTTGACCCCGCGTAGCGCGAAGCGGGGGTCAACCGGGGTCAACCAGGGGTCAACCGCGCGGTCAACGCGCACCGTTCCCACGCCGGGTATCTCCCATGTATTCATCTGGGTGTCACCATTAATGTTACTAATAAGTAATGGTGTTATGTGATTACTTACCTCTAATTAGAGGGTGTAAGCTAGGCTATGGTGCTGCAGTACTTGCTGCAGCACTCAGCAGTTCCTTAGCAGGTGGAAAAAAAAAGTCAACCAAGTGATCCCAATAGCATAACCAATAAGATACAGCCTTGCCAAACCAGCACATGCCTGTTCACTGATCATGTTATCCCTTGCCACCAACTGCTCCCAAGCAGCTCTGCTTGCTGTCTTCCACAGTCCCCAAATGGGCCTGCTCACTGTCTCCCACAGCAAGCACACTATCTAGCTCATTTCTCTATTGATTTTCCTGCAGTTTTTTTTATTTTCTGTACTAATTATACCATATATATATTTCTGTGTCAGAATAGTTGTAAATTTTGATATAGCTTTTCCTTTTGAGCAGAATGGTGTCAGCAGAGCTAGGATTTGCTGGTTTGGCTTTTGGGATGACAGTGCACAACCCAAATCTGAGGTAACAAGGAGTGGGGCAAACTTGATTGTAGGCAGAAGAGAGTGTAGTGGGAAATACTTTGTAGAAGTACTTACAAAGTATTACAAGAGCACTGCTGTGGACAAGCAGGAGTTTCTGCTATTGAGCAGGAATTATGAGTGGTAGTGAGTAATGAGGAATGTAAGCGTGTTACACTTCAGAGCACTTGTGGTGATGGAACTGAAGAAAGAGAGGTTGGGCCTACAGCCCACCTTATATACATGCTAGGTTGTATGTACTTGTTTGTAACAATAAATGAATGACTAATTATTCTAGTACATTCCATGACATTTTATTGTGTTCTAACCAATAGCATATTTCAAGATAGTAGTGGTATCCAAATAATAAACCAAGCTGGGGCTAATGGCTTGGTAGCAGCAAAGCACAGCAAATAGAGGAAGTGTTCTTTTTGTGAAAGGAACTCACAAAGGATATATGAAAGCACTACTCTGGACAAACAGAGGTAACTGCTAGAAGCAGATAATGAGTTGATAGAGGAAGAGTAGTATTGAACTACTTCAGTTACTCATGAGGTGTGGGCTTGTGAGGGAACTGAAGAGAGAGAGGATGGGCAGTAAGGCCCTCCTTATATACATGCTAGGTTGTATGTATGTGTTTACTACAGTAAATGAAGTCATGTGACATTCTAGTACATTCTATGATGTTTCATCATGTTCTAACCAATAGCATAACTCTCTCTATTTCAAATATGACAGTGTCAGTAGTGTAAGCATGATTGGTAACCCAGTTTGATCCTATTGGGTTCTGTTATGTTCCTAAGTCTTCTGACTTGATCCCATAAGGTTCATGGAATATTCTCTGACGTTCTATGGAAGTCAGGTGATCTTGTATCATGTGATCATGCTACAATCTCAACACTCCTCATTGGAAATGTTTGAAATGGGGATTACTGTTTCTTTACCAGTATGAGAGTAAGGGATTTCCATCTTTCCTCAAATTTGATCTTCCCAAGATTTTTGGTGAAGATATCTGTGAACTGTGAACTGGTTTGAACATAGAATAGTTCAATCTCACTGAATTCAACTGCTTCACATATGCAATGCTAAGGTATCCTAACATGTTTGGTGTGACCTTCTTGTGTGGGATTGGAGGCTAAGAATATGGCTCCTTGATTGTCAACACACAAGGGTATTTTGCTCTGTGGTTGTTATGATTTGCTCCTATTCCTTTTGTTTTGTCATTCATGTTTGTTGTCATTGGCTTAACCCAATGCTTCCCCTTTGATAGAGTGCTCTAGAACATGCAACATGTTTGTTGCACACCATTATCTTTGTTATCTTTACTTCTTCTTCTTTTTGAACTTTCTTTGCTTAGTCATAGTTGTTCCACAACCTTCTATGACTTTCCATTGCACAGTATATAAGCCTAGATACTTTGTCCCTTGTACTCTAGCTTAGTCCTGCTCAATTCTACCTTGTTCCCTTCACTCCCCTCATTGTAACTTGCTGCTACCTCTTCAGTAGGCAGACTTACCCTTGAACCACCTGTTATATGTCCTAACAGGAAGAACCCTTGACCTTATGTGGCAAGTCCTTTGTCTGTTACAATTCGCCCCTATTGTTTTCTTTTACTCATCGTTGCTCACCATCACTGGCCTTACCCAATGCTTCTATTTCGATAGAGTGCTCTAGAACATACAACATGTTCATCACACACCCTTATCTCTGTTATCTTTCCTTCTCTCTTTCCTTTTGAATCTTCTTTGCTTAGTCATAGTTGTTCTACAACCTTCTATGACCTTCCATTGCACAGTATATAAGCCTAAGTACTTCGTCCCTTGTACCCTAGCTTAGTTCTGCTCAATTTTACCTTGTTCCCCTTCATCCCCTCATCGTAACTTGCTGCTACCTCTTCAGTAGACAGACTCACCCTCGAACCACCTGCTATACGTCCTAGCAGGCAGAACCCTTGACCCTAAGTGGTAAGTCTCTCACCCCTACCTCGAACCCTTGACCCCACAGTCTAGTCCTTTGAGCCTACGCTCGTTCCTACCCAGAACAAGTGTAACATTGTCCTTACCTTGAACCCCTTGACCCTGCATCCTAGTTCTTTGAGCCTATGCTCATTCCTACCTGGACCAAGTGTAACAAAAGGACTAAGCTCTATGTTTTAGGACTATCATTGTTATAGATCCTTCACCATTCCACCCAGAACCCCCTCCCACAGAGAATGAGCTCTGCATGGTACACACAGGCTCACCACTGTAGAACTCCCCTTGGAAACTTCATCCTCATTGTCCTCCCCCTCTGAACAATCCCACCTAGGCATCAGGAAATTGGGGAAGAGCTGATAAAACCAGATATATATTGTCATATAATTTCAGTGTGGTATAATCATAATAAATATGTAAATAACTGTATCATTAACTAGCCACAATGATACTAGTGTGATAATGGTCTATATTTGATGAGGGACTTTATAGCACATGATCAACTATTGTTACTTTCAGTTCAGTCTGATGCTGATTGGGTCATACTTTTATATTTATGATAGTTATGTTGCAAGCAATGATAATCCATGATACTTGTCAATCTAACAGCTATTTAATGACATACCTACTATCTTTCTGCTATTATATTGATCATGATTATTTCATGATGTTATATTCTTATCATGTATATCATAGGTTATCATAATGAAGCCACATACTAGCTGAAGGTGTGGGAATTTCTTTGTAATAACTGTACAGCATCTAGTATATAAAACCAACCTCTCTCCTTTCTTCTGTTTTACTCTTGACCTCAAGTTTCATCTTGAGTCAAGACTCACTCTAATCTAAGTTAGAGTTTATTACATGGTGAGTCTGGACTTGTGTGAACTCAACTGTAAGTGTTTTTTTGGTAAGTTATTTTCGCTTTTTTGTGTTTTTTAGTAGTACCAATTGTAGTTTATTATAGTAGATTATTGGGTAAATAGTGTGCAATATAAAAAAATATTATTCTTTCAAATGGAAACAAGTTATCTGAAGTATCTAATTGTAATTTCGATGTGATATTTTAAAATTTTAAAACCTGGAATGGACAATGATAATGTCTGATCATGTCTGATCATGTCTGATCATTTGTTGAACAATTGTGAAGTATTGTCTAAATAAGCTTGGTGATTCCCTTTGATCTACACTACAAACACTCTCATCAGAGATACAACATGATCAAGGTGTGTATCATCATGATTGTATATTATGGAGTAGATAAGTCAGGTAAAGCCATATATAACTATCTCATATCTTCATCAATTTCCTGATGTTATTGTAACCCCATCTCAGATCGATCTTTGTGAAGATCCGAGCTCCTTTGAGTCTATCCACCAACTGGGATATCAGGGGTAATGGATAATTGTTCCACACCATGTGCTCATTTAGGTAGCAGTAATCCTGTACCATGCACTTCCTGCTGTCCTTCTTAGGTACGAAGAACACTGGTGATGCCATTTCTGATTTTGAAGGGCATATGTACCCTTTTCGTAACTGGTCATCTATAAAAGCTGAAACCTCCTCTTGTTCCATCATGGAAAGGGAAATCAGCCTGCCCTTCTTTGGCTTAAATGAGTCTTTGAGATCTATAGCATGATCCCAGGACTTGTGTGTAGGCATGCACTCCAACTCTTTTTCAGAGAAAATGTGAATATATTTATGGTAACACTTAGGGACCAATTCCCAGAGATCCTTCTTTGTGTTCATTAGCTTAGCAAGATCCTGGTCTACTTTCTGCCCAACATGAATGTGGTAGGTATTCCAAGCATCATTGTTTTCCTCATTATTGCAATATCACAAGAAAACAGATTGTTCCTGCAGCAAATAGCAACTGCTGGGGCAATGCATCATTTTGACATCACCTGTTTTCCAGTTAATCTTAGGGTTGTGCTTCTTCAGCCATGTGTACCTGAGTATCACTGAGTTCTTTCCAAGATCAGTTACTTCTGCTGTGATCTTCTCATGGTGTCCTAAATATTCAATTACCAGATTGATGCAGTATGTGATATTTCCAGTGGAATTCTTAGTGCTGTCAACATTAAAGATAGGGATAGGGTGTTGGAGGGGTCACATGATGAGACCTTGTTCCTTAGTCCACAATTTGTCAACAAAAATGAAGTTGGTGCTGCTGTCTAGCAGGGCATTTGCCTCCTTGAACTCTTGGCTTCCCTCTTGGGCTATTTTAACCTCAAGTAGAATCTCAGATCCCATATGGAGGTGTTGAGTTCATACTTTGCCAGGAAATTTTTCTTCATCAATTTTTTTGTCCTTTTGTAAAGGAGAATTAAGTACTGGTTTAAAGCCCCAGCCACACTCTGTAGGAGATGCTCCTTGGCATTTGCTATCATGAGTAAAAGAAATAAAACTATGTATTGTCAAATTCTCCTTCATCTGAGGATTCTTCAATGGTTAGATAATCAAAGTGATTTTGGTGCTTTGCAAACCGAACACCCTGACTGTTCAATTCACTTTGCCTTTTCCCTTTTTGGACTCATTGTCCTTTATATCAAAAAAATAAGCTTTCATTTCATCATAATTCATCCCTCACACTGCAGCAAAGGGATCTGATCCTTGGTTCCAGGGCTTCTCATTCGCACCAGATGATTGCCCCCTGGCTCTCTTGTCTTTGTCTTTGTCATCATTGTCATTGCTTGTCTTTGCAGTGCGAGCACTTTTGAGATAGTAGTGGTATCTCAAACAAGATAACCAAGCTGGTGGGGCTCAATGCTTGGTAGCAGCACTGTGCAACAGTGAGGAAGAAGTCTCTAGTGGGAGTAACTCACTAGGATAACACAAGAGCACTACTCTGAACAAGCAAGATCTCTGCTATAGAGCAGGGGTAGTGTGACAATAGTAAGATAGTAGTATTGAACTACTTCAGTTGTCATGAGGGGATTGACCTTGTGAGGGAACTGAAGAAAGAGAGGTGGGCAGTAAGACCCCCTTTATATACATGCTAGGTTGTATGTACTTGTTTGTAACAATCAATGAATGACTAATCATTCTGGTACATTCTACAATGTTTCATTGTATTCTAACCAATAGCATATACAGCTCTATTTCAAATATGACAGTGTCAGTATTGTGTAAGCATGATTTGTAACCCAGTTTGATCCTATGGATTCTGGTTTGTTCCTAAGTCTTTCAACTTGATCCTATAGAGGATTCCAGAACATTCTCTGACATTCTATGAAGTCAGGTGATCTTGTATCATGTAATCATGCTACAATCTCAACACTCCTCCTCACTGGAAATGTTTGAAATGGGGATTACCATTTTATTGGTATGAGAGTAAGAGATTTCCTTCCTTCCTCAAATTTGATCTTCCCAAGGTTTTTGGTAAAGGTGTCTGCGAACTGTGATCCGGTTTGAACATAGAATAGTTCAATCTCTCTGAATTCGACTGCTTCACGAATGTAATGTTGAGGTATCCTAATGTGTTTGGTGTGACCTTCTTGTACTGGATTGGATGCTAAAAAGATAGCTCCTTGGTTGTCCATGCATAGGGGTATTTTGCTCTGTGGCATTCTCAACTCTCCTAAGAGGTTGGAGATCCATTGGATCTGTTTTGCACATTCTGTCATTCTGCAGTATTCTGTTTCAGTGGAAGACAAGCGAACACGTTTCTGCCATCTGGAAAGCCATGAGACTATTCCATTGGCAAGGAATATAGCATATCCCATAGTTGATCTGGATGATTCTATGTCACCAGCCCAGTCTGTGTCACAATATGCAATGAGTCCATTGCAATCTCCTCTACCTGTGTAGGTAATGCCTAGGTGTGGCATGTGAGCGAGATATCAAACGATTTGTAATGCTCATGACAAGTGTTTTTCTGTTGGATTGGCAGAGAACTGTGACATCTTGATCACTGCATAAGCAATGTCAGGTCTGGTTCCAAGCATGATGTACAGCAAGGATCCTATAACAGATTGGTATTGCATTCTTAACTTGGGATTAGGATTTCCCTCATTGAGTCTCAGATTATAACCGGTAGGAAGTGGAACAATTGTTTCCTTACAATTCTCTTGACCAAAACGCTTTATGACTTTGTCAGCATAGTTGCATTGATCAAGGGTAATACTCCTCTTGGTTTGATCACTCTTGATCGTCATACCAAGGTATTCTTTGGCTTCGCCAAGATCTCTTGATTCCCATTTCTTCATGAACATTTTCTTATGGGATAGGACTTGTGTCTTGTTACTGCCTATGAAAAGAGCATCATCAACATAGATGATGATGATTAGAATATTCTCTCTGATAAACTTGACATAAATGCCAGAGTCAGAGGTACATCTCTTGTAGCCAAAGCTAACAAGGCTTTGATGCAGGAGCTTGTTCCATTGTAATGCTGCCTGCTTAAGACCGTAGATGGCCTTGTTTAACTGACAAACCTTAGACTCCTGACCCTGTACTATGTATCCTTCTGGTTGAGTCATGTAGATCTCTTCATCCAGCTTGCCGAATAGAAAGGTGGTTTTGACATCTAGAGCCTTGATTTCCCAATCGTTTATGGCTGCTAGTGATAGGATAATTCATACACTTTCAAACCTTGCAAAAGGCGAAAATGTTTCTTCATAGTCTATTCCAAAGATTTGAGTAAAGCCTTTTGGACAAATCGTGCTTTGACTCTGTTGCCAGGACGAATGGCTAGTACCCATCTGCTTTTGATGGGTATATGACCTTTTGGTAAGTCTACCAAAGTCCAAACGTTTCATTCTTTAAGGGATTTTATCTCATCATTGCAGGCATTGTACCAAGCACTGGCTTGTTCTTGAGGTAAACATGCGATGTCTCGGAACGTCTTTGGTAAAGTCCAATCTGTGGGACTTAATGCTGCTGCCAAATGATGGTTGATCCATTTGTTGCTATAAAGGTCTGAAAGCCCTTCTTCGTTCGTAGGATGAGTTTCTTCCTCTGCTTCTGCTGCAGGTGCAACACTTTCTCTCATTGGTGACGATGGTGTTGGCTCCTCCTGAATGGATTCTAGTCCTTGCTCTATATCTCTCTTGATTTGTACAGGTGGTCTCTCTCCATGTGTGCTGTCTGGCAATATGCGAGGTCGAGGTATTCTCTGTGATCTTCTTTGATCGACAGGTGGTCTAAATGTTGACCATGGTTCTCACAACAGATGGTAATGATGCAGTAGAGCATGAAATTCAGGTAGATTGACTCCTGATTTCTGTCTAGGTGGTAACCAATTGATAGGTCTCTGTATCGGTACCTTCCAAACCGGTTCATCGGAGGATGACAGTGGAGATGTGAATGGTGAGTCCAAAATGAGCTTCCTTTTGTGTTGATGTCTATCCGAAATGGAACTGCAATGTCCCGTATCAGGTTTTGTTTGGATGATTCCAGGTCTCATAGGTGAAACCCTAAAAGGTGATTGCTCTTTTACAGGTGACGTGGGAGAAGATGGAGGTGGTGGAGGATCTGTTAGATCTCCCCAGTCCCAGTCATATGGATCATCCTGATCACTATCAGGTGTATGGTCTCTAGCTGTGCTAGGTGGTGTGCGATTATTCTCAGGAAGTGGTTTTCCTGGCATTGGCACTGGAACGAAAGTATAATCCGGTCTGTCATTGTGTGATGTAAGAGGAGGTGCTGCTGGTAAGGTGTCCTCTTCCAGATGGTCGTTATCTTCAATAGGAATAGGGGCAGGTTTGTCAAGTTGCTCTATGGAACAGTGTGGAAAATGAGTTTCATCAAATGTAGCATGTGTGGAAACTACGACAGTGTGTCATTTCCTTGACCAGAATTGCCAACCTTTGGTGTTAGGTTCATACCCTATGAATGTCATTTCCTTGGATTTAGGTGAAAGCTTATCAGGCCTTCTTTCCAGAGGTATAAACACATATGCTTGACAGCCAAATACTCTGAAGTACGAGGCGTCTGGTTCCTTCCCTGAAAACATTTCCATGGGTGTTTTCCAATCATGACAACATATTGGTTGTCTGTTATACAGATGTACAGCGGTTTCGGCTGTGCTTTGCCAAAATGCTTTTGGTAGACAAGCATGTTGTTGCATGCTCTCAGCTTTTTCCATTATGGTGCGATTAAATCTCTCTGCTTGACCATTCTGTTGGGGAGTATGAGGTGCAGAAGTTTGATGCGTTATCCCTCTGGATGAAAGGAGCGCACGAAAATCCTGACTCAAGAATTCTCCTCCTCAGTCCAAACGTACAGAGGTGAGTGTATGAGCAATAAAAGTTTCTGCCCAGGCAACCATATTTCGGAAATGCTGGAAAACATCTGACTTGACCCGCAAGAAAGACAGTAAAGCATATCTGCTAAAGTCATCAATGAAAGTGAGAATGTACTGTGCACATGTGCGTGATTCGACCGGCATTGGACCCATTAAGTCTGTATGGACAAGTGCTAAAGGTCGAGTAGCTCTCTTTTCCGATGCAGGAAAAGGTCGATCTGGCATTTTACCAAGTGCACATCCTTTACATCTCGGGATGTCACAAGGTTCCTTGATAAGAGGAATACCAGTCAAGTGATCATGGGCTTTGATTACAGCTAATTTGGAAGGATGTCCCAAACGTTGATGCCACAATGAAAAATCATTGTTCTTCGACATGAAGGCATTAACCAACCTCTTAGAGGACTTCATTGGAGTGATCTGATAAGACCTAAACCAATGGAGGTTATTAGCCAGCGATAGTGCCGCAGCATCTATTACCCAGCGTCCATCATTGTTCCATATACATACATATACCCAAGTGCGTACTCTCACAGCGATAGCCGTGGGTCAAAAGAGATGGTATTGACAAAAGTCGATGAGATGCTTGTGGAGCATACCATACATCTTTTAATGTAACCACTGGATGTGAGTTTCCTACTTGTTGCACAAGGATGGTTCCCAGTCCATGCATGGAAACCTTGTTGCCATTTGCAACAGATGCTGTTCTAGTGTGAACTCCAAGATTCACAA
>JBBPUI010001354.1:0-10501 GCA_038094615.1 Heimioporus aff. retisporus | reverse complement strand
ATGCTTTCCGCCCGCTTCCCAATTCGCAATCTGATCAAGCAGGTCCCTCAACATCATATTGGCCTGCAAGCCGTCCTCTGTAAACAATATCACGTCCCCCATCCATGCGTCTTCTTATTTCCTACTCGAACGGCGTTCACAATGAGGTAAATTCCACATAATTGTACGGTATGCAGACACTGGACTTTAATCATTCGCCCGATACACATGTTTGTATTATCCAACCGTATGTGTCAGCAATTTTCTGCGGTTCGCCTTTCTCGACACCGATCCCTGTTGGACCATTGGATATAAGCTCCCAGCGTCCTGTAAGTTCCCCGTCCTTCTCTGTCCTGCATGAGTCTCCTTTCACGTTTTCGGCTTGAGCAGGGCATTTCTCCAGTGTGTCCCAACACCGGTGAAGGGCCACCTGGCCAGCAAGAACTATCTTTATCTCCCTCTCCCCTGGCCTCTCAGTCTCGCCGCAGCCCCAGCCCTCATACTTGGCGCCATTCCCGGTCTCGCTCTCAGTCACCTAACTCTGATGGTCCACCCCCTCCGGGTCAAGGCAATCGAACTTGTCTCAGGTCCAATTCACTTGAAACACTCAACAAAGAGCAAGTGTTGAAATGAAGGAAGCGACATGCGTTGGAAGTCTGTCGGGATAATCAGTTGGGAGATGATGCTCTCGAGAAGTTCACGGAGGTCAGTGTGAGCATACATACCTCCCTGTGCTGATTTTCGAGGGTGCTTTAGTTTGACACATCAGAGATGCTGATCACTCTATACGGGAAGCTCCTGGCCATCGAGCTTGCAGGTCAAAAGGATGAAACCCACATCTTTATTCACTCCGAGCAATTCAAGGTACGTATTATTGAAGCCCATTGCCCATTACTGATCAGGGTCCATAGGAAATACTTAAAGATTGATTACATTCCTGCCTCCTTTCGCCGAACCTGACTGGCTATCTTATAGATCTTCCAGAAAACATCTGGGTGTGTCTTACCGGTTTGCATGACATGTGACTCAAATCATATTTTGCTCCAGGGTTTCATGAAGAAGAATCTTTCAACGTTCAAGATTCCTGCAAAAGTGCTTGAGGATCCAGAGTTATCTGAATACATTGACAGCCTCATGAAGGAAACACTGACTAAGCAACGTGCGATGATCAAGAACAAGGTATGTCGTGGCAACATTCAACTTTAGGCTGCTCACTTGCAATGGCAGCCCTTAGCTTGCACTCGGTATCAAATCCAAGCAGCACATATCACTTCTGGCCAAGGCTCTTGCTCAAAATGGGTACTATGAGGTGACAACGAGCCAATGAGCCTGCTTTGCATTTCTGGTAAGTACTCAAGCTTTTATCCATCGCAAGTGATAACTCATATATTCAGCGGGCGAGCTTAGTGACCTTCAACCGGCTTGTCATGGAATCCATGGCAAAGACTGTGGAGACCTCTGGTTCAAAAGCGGCAGATAGTGCGCCCCCCGAACAGGGCTCGGGTGAAGGCCAGGTCGACAAGCCTGCTGACAGACCTGAAGACAACGAAAGCCAGGACAAATTGCCCAGAACATGGGTTCAGACGGATTTCTGGGAATATGTCGATCTTCTCCTTGTCGACATCAGGACCCAGATCGAAGATGAAGACCTGATGTTGGAGGGCCGCAAGAAAAAATTCAAAATGTAAGTTTACTGTCATAATCGATTCAACATTCCTACAGTAATTACTATGGGTCACAGATTTTTCACGCAATGCCTCCAGACAGACCTCAAGACGTATCAAGCCACAAAACAAGGTTGTCCAACCCCCAGCACTATTAGTCATGGCCTTTCCGACTGGCAACATGCAATCCATCAAGATCTTGTCTGGACCTGATAGCCTGTGCGGAACTCTTGGTCGCACTGTGCTTCTGTGTTTACAGATGGTCGCTTACTTCTCTAGCATAATGTGTGTCATGGCTGCCTCTATTGTTCATTTACACACCCTTCGTGCCAACTACTATACAATCCTTTAATCCCCCCCCCTCCTATACCTATTACCATCTGTCATTACAATCTTTTTAGTCCTTTCCATTCCTTATGTCAGTATCGTGCACTCATTGAATGTTATTGTGTTCGACATGATTACTGATGCATATTAGGATGTAGGTGGACACCACCGGTGGCCGAACCAGGTGGCCGCAACTCCACGGTGGCCACACCATAAGGTATACCCTACAACTTACATATAGTTTACCTCCGGAGGCTGATCCACTGACCAACCAACCAAGCTCTATTATACATGGATACATACAGGTATTGTACAGTGTGGGCTTCGTAATCAAAGTAGTAGCTTCACTGTGATACATATACTATTATCTATGTACTGTTTACATCTAAAGGCTGGGTCATTGACTGGCGAGCCGAGCCTCAGTACAACATACAAGGAGGTAGGTACTATATAGTGTACAGTTCATAATCCAAGCAGCCACCTTGACAGGGACTGACTATACTGCTCAGGTACCATAGTCACCAGGATGAATACTCTGTTTGTGATCGTGAAATTATCTGTCACACGCTATCACATTTGTTTATTTGTACCAGAGTCCAAACGTCAGCTGGACGGTGTGGACCAGGATGGCCCAATGATACCATATACCAATAGTTAATATGTATTATAGTGGCTAACCTAGGTTCCTGGTGGATTATACTGGCTACGCTCTACGGTTCATTGTGTGAACAGACACCAGAAAATACCTGTTGGACAACCAGCTGATGTTGCTGACACATAGACCAATTTTAGCGTCCATGGGACGTCATCTTACATTGGGTGTGTAGTGCTATTGTCGATGGGCCTTATTCAGCTTGTTCGCTTGATACAATGAAGATGTTTCCGCACCAACTGTGGGTACCACCAGTCTTGCTAACTTGCATGACATCATCGGTGAGTTCTGCATGCCTTAGTCACGAGCGCTGCTAATGTGATTGAAGGGGGAATGGCTGTAAAATTGTAGGCAGAAGACATCCAGTATCTTGAAGAGCCATACACACCAATGCCAGTGCTCGGTCGTTAGTATGTAGGGTGATGTCGATGCAACACTTTGAACATTGTTACATAATCATTACCCACTTAGCGTGTACCCTGCACCACGATACTACAGTACATTACGGCGAACAAGAGTCGATGAGATTGTCTGGTCGATCAATTCCGACTGAACATTTCAGCGACGCGTTGAATTTGCTCAAGTTCTCTTTCTCTCTTTCTTCTCTTTCAACTTTTACAGGATGATCGTGCGTTCACCAGTCAAACCAACCAAATCTCTCCCGGGGGTGCCAAGCACGAGGCGCGCCCCGACCCCGCTGCGTTCGACGCCTGTTTCAAAGGGCACGACGTCCATCCTCACCTCTACCACCAATACCGGCTCGACCGCCACACCCCATGAAGCCATGGTCGCGTCCCAGCAGGCTCATATAAACGAACTCGTCCAGAAGAACCGGTCCCTCGAACAGACCATCAAAAAGCTCAACGAGGACGTCTCCAAGCATGCAGCTGACATCCTCGCACTGACCACCGAGCGCAAATCCTTGGAAGGGGAGCGCAAGACGTGGATGGGTGAACGTCAGAAATGGCTGGACGAAAGAAAGGCTTGGATCGACGGCTGCGACACAATGCAGGCGTACCATCGAATACAGCAGTACCGCGTCGCGTGTGCGTTGCACGACGAGCGCATCGCCGTGCTCAAAATGCAGGAGGTGGCGCGGATGGAGCAGGTCAAGAGGTTCCAAAGGGACTACAAGATCACACAGTTCCAGGAGCGCGAGGCAGAGCTTGAATCGCAGATTGACGAGATGGAGGAGCTTCGGGATCAGGCGGCGGACATGAAGGATCGCTATGAGAAGTCGGTACAGGAGCTCAAGGCACGGGCTGCAGTCCTCGCCGAGGAAGTAAAGACGAAAGCAGCAGACGTACAGGCTGCACATAAGCAATGTGAGCAAGTTGAGGTGTGTTTTTACTCGATTGCCCTTGTGGATTTCTGGTGAAACACGTTTCTTCCTCTTAGGATGACCTCCGACGCCTTCGAGAGACTCACGCGGATGCAACGGCAACGTTTACCGCAAATTCCTCCAAACTTACGCGTGTCACTACAGAACGAGATGCCCTAGACGCCCAAGTTACCTCACTTAAGCGTTCTCTTGAGCTTGCTCAGGACGAAACCACACAACTTCGCACCCAACTCACGAACTGGCAAAACTTAAAGAAGGGAGAGGACGTGACTTCTGACGAGGTCAGGAAGAAAAAGGCAGAAATTGAGCAAGAACTCGGGGAAGCAAGAAAACGTATCGGCGAGCTCGAGACGCGCGCTGGAGAAATCGACACGCTGGAAACGAAGCTTCAAAAGCAAAAAGATCGCACTGAGAAACTCAAACATGTTCTTGAGGAGTGGAAGGTAAGGAGTATCTTTTTTGCGAGCCGTAGAATCCGAACAATTGATCTTTCTACAGACGGGATTCGAAGAGCAAACAACGGCTCGAGAGGCGGCGGAGACTGAGTTGACCGGCTCGCGGACACAAATTACCACCTTGGAGCAGAGAATCACCGAGCTCGAATCTCAGTTAGCTGCTGCCTCCAAACCCAAGGTGGGATTCCGCGCCGTTCTTTCACATTACATCTCATATGTATTCTGTAATGATCAGTCATCAAGTAAGAAGGCGCCACCTCTTAGTGCTCCAGAAGAGTCGAATACGGAGCCGGAGCCGGAGGCAACGATTTCTCCGTCTTCTCCGTCCGCACAAGTTAAAGGCAAGGTCACCAAGCCTGCATCCACAGTCAAACGCTCCTCTAGTAAGCTTGTCGACGCCCCTGCTAAACCGCGGCCAGATCCACGGCCAGTCAAACAACCCGATCCCATCCTTGAGGACAGCGATATCGAGATTCTTGACTCACCCCTGGCTGTATCGACTGCCCCAAAGCAAAGTACGAAGGCGAAAGCGAAAGGCAAACAAAAGGCAGTGCAAGATGATGATCGCGGAAGTGATATTGAGATGGGAGGGGTACAAAAGGGGAAGGTGAAGGTGAAGGTGAAGGTGAAAGAGACGGAAACAAAGGGACCAACAAAGCCCAAGGTAGTCAAGCAGAAGAAAACCACCACTCCGAGCGATGACAGCGACCAAACACAAGCAAAGACCAAGGACCCGAAGCCGAAGCCAAACTCTAGGAAACGTACCTCCCCAGAACCCGCCAAGAAATCCAATGTCAAATCATCACGACCGAAAGACGATGCAGAGGACGGTTCGGAGGCGGATGTAGCACCGAAGAAGAAAAAGCGCAAGATAAACCTGTTTGGTGTTTGCGAACCTCCGACATTTGATTGGGATTTGACACGGGTAACCCCTCTCCGCACTTGTCACTTGGCGGTGCGACTACTGATACGGACACCATCGCAGGCAGGTGAAGGGCTGGGGATACCAACTCAGCTCTCGCCCATGAAAGACACAGACGCCGTCCCACGGCGGTTGGGAAGAGCAAGTAAAGGGTAGATCATTGATATATGCCAAGCAGTAGTGTAGGAGAATCTTCTAGTGTATGGTTGATTTATTGATAGCAAATTGATCCTCCTATGTACAATATAGGCTCAACGTTAGTCTAAGGTATGTACATGCAAAAACTTGTCGCCAAGTCATGAAACTCCTCTCGACGTAGATCTTCGTGATCAGAGCGATTATATTGGCCGTTCCCTATAGGCAGACTACGTAGTATCACGGTTCCTGTGTGCTATTGATATGCGAGACGCATACCCAACGACAAAGGCGTGTGAGGTCGGCCAGGTAAACGGTTCGGTTGAAGAGAAAAAAAAATTGCGCGAACAAGTTTAAGTACTGTGCGGAGTTTAAAATTTGCTCGTAATAACATCGTCTGCCTTCACTGAGTTACACGCGAAGGACAATGAGCGCAGTCATCTTTGCATGGATTGACCGCCTGCTACTCACCTTTGTTAGGCCTGCGTTGCCTCAAATGCGACTGGGCCCAGAAGATGCCCCAAACCCCGTAATGGTTGGTCTGGCTTTTCGAAGCACATTCCATTCTGTGTATAACAACGCTATAGATCCAATTCTTCACGTGGGATGCCCGACATCCCGACATGAGTTGGTGGAAACATTTTGAGAATGAGTTACCTCATCTGGCGGAGCTCGGGTTCACACTCGCCTGGTTGCCTCCGCCAAACAAGGCAATGAACGGCGAGGTCACGATTTCCCTGCTCTCGAAATGATACGCGTTCCTAACTGCATAGCAGCATGGGCAGGGATATGATGCGTATGATCTGGTATGTCTGACTTGAGGATTTGGTTGCTTCAATTGTCCAATTTGTTGTGTCTTCAGTGGGACATAGGGGAATTCGACCAGAAGGGAACTATCTCAACTAGGTGGGGTACCCGGCAGGACCTCCTTGAAGCCTGCTCTGCAGCGCGTCAAAATAATATGAATGTCATCATTGACGCAGTACTCAATGTGATTTATCTATATTTTTTGCTGTGTTGTGGACGTTCACCTCCTGCATGCCAGCATAAACTTGGAGCCGACAGGTCGGAAATGTTTCCCGCTACGCCTGTAGATCCTAAGGACCGACTCCGTGCCGTGGGACATGAGCGTGAAATTAGAGTACGTGGATATACTCTCCACGAACGTAATTCTCCAGCTCTGGTAGGGCTGGACAGCCTTTGACTTTCCCAGACGACAAGGAAAGGTGAATAATTGTCTCTTGGGAACAACGGATAATGAGGACTGAATTTGTTTCGCGATGACAGTATAGCACCATGACGTGGACCCGTGAACACTTTACAGGTCGGTTTCACTACGGAAAGTCCCGCCTGATTCCCTCACCATGATAGGACTTGACTGGGACGATCTTGCTAAGACCCATGGCATTTATCGCATTTCGAACAAGAGCTATAACGGTTGGTCGAATCAAGTCGACACTGAGCTGGGGAACTATGATTATCTCCTTGGAATTGATGTTTGTGTCCGACCGTGGGATTAACTGTCTGCCTTTACACAATATCCAGATCAATCATCGACACCCTGCGGTGCAAGATGACCTATTCTCATGGGGTTCATGGATACTCGATGTATGTAGCCGCAATTAGCCCCGGTCTCAGGTATGATTCAAATCGCATACCAGGTAACAGGTGGGGGCGGATTTAGGCTGGATGCCATCAAGCACATGGATCGAAGTTTCCTGTACGAGTTTGTGAGAGGTTTACCGTCTTAACGGCTCGACACCTTTCACGGACACGTCTCTTCAGATTCAAAGGACCCGTGGAGTCCAGGAGAGGGAAAGGCTGTTTATCGTGGCAGAATGTTGGACCGCCAAGTTGGCATTAGTTTCTTCCACTCCAGATATGCTTGCTGACAGTGAAATACAGCATGCGAAAGGTACTTTCATACGTGCGGGCGTTCCAGGGACAGGTATAGTTCCGATGCGGACATCTGGCACACGCAAGACTGAAATATGAAACAGACGGCCTTCTTTGATGTACCGCTTCACGATAACTTTCACCAAGCGAGCAAGTTAGGCTCGTTGTATGACCTCCGACGAATTGTCGACAATTCTCTCCTCGCGATTCGACCAGGAGACGCAGTGACATTTGTGGATAATCATGAGTGAGTATTGAATCCAAGTGATTCCCGTAATCGTATTGACGGTAAACGGTCGACAGCACTGTGAGTGGCATATGTTACATCGTTATAGATCGACTGATGGGATATCTCAGCAAATCGGGCAATCGTTGGAGAGCTGGGTGCGTCCATCGTCGCCTCCGAGTCACCGATTTGCTTTTTTTTTACGCCTGTTACTAGGTGGACACTAATTTCAAAGTCCAGGCATACGCCCTCATCTTGTTGCACGGCGACGGATTTCCGTGAGCATGGTCGAAACGCTAGATGGTTTATCTAATGATCCCGACTCGCTCTAGCTGTGTCTTCTACGGAGACCTGTATCCGAATCATGAATGCTTCGACGAAGCAACCTCAGAAAAGATCAAACAACTCCTCATAGTTCGGAAAAGGTTTGCATACGGACCGACAAGAGACTACTTTCAACACCGGAATTGTGTCGGATTCGTTCGTGTGGGAGATTTTGAAAATCCCGGGTGTGTCGTCGTCCTGAGCAATGAGGAACCTGGCCTTGGGTGCGTCGCAATTATAAATTTGCCGCAGAACAATGCTCACAAATAGGATATAATCAAGTACCATGGCGTCTCCGACGATTCGCATGAACGTGGGCTCGGTTCGTCTCCGTTCCTATTGTATCGTTTTCCCGGACCTCGATCTTTTGATTTCTTTCTAGAGCAACAACGGCGCAGTGTTTCGTGGCTTTTTTGACGCGTCACGTCGTGTCGTCGCGGACAGCATGGGATGGGGGGATTTTTATTGCACGCAAGGCGCGGTCGAGGTATGGATCAGAGACGCGGTTGCACCAGGCGGAAGTAGTGCCTCCTAGTGAGACTAGTTGTGGACGTTCGTGATCATAACTCACCCCCTTCAGGCAGCGATCCGAAACGAGCTGAAACTGTGTTTTATTAGATTAGTCGCTTGTCGACTTCCCACATTAATGTGGCACTATAGCTTGAAGCCTGAATTTCATCTATTTTCAGGATACTCGTTCTATTCCGTTCAGCCTCTTGCTTGGTCTCAACCAATGTCGTATACCATTTGTGTAACGTTGACCGAGGTGGTTATATTACACCGAAGTGACATCGATAATGTCTGAAGACTTGACTCGCTGCCGAGTCGCTGGACAGTCAAAGGATTACCAATGAAAGTTTTCATCAACTCCAAACATTTGGTGTTTACCCATGCCATTCTATCGCATGGCTTGATGAACTGCGTATAGTATCACTGCTGGACGAGGTAGCACGCGTCGCATCAACACCTTTGTGAATCAATAACTGGATTATCTGGAGATCACAGCCGTTCTGCAATGCAAGAAGTAAGATTCCAGAAGGGAGTGAAGCATCGCAGAGAGCAGATGCTCGACTGCTGGCAAAGAATGTCGCTGGTTTTCAACAATCTCATCGACTTCTGGTTCTGTGTATTGTATTGTGGTACAGGGTACACACACTAAGTGGGTAAGGACTACGTTCGTTGGATTCAAGTGTTCGACGTCACCCTATGTATGACCGAGCACTGGCATCGGTTTATACGATTCTTCCAGATACCAGATTTCTTCTGCAGACAATTTTACGTTCACTCCCGCTTTAATCACATTAGCGGGACCCGTGGCTGAGGCATGCAGAACTCACCGATGATGTCATGCAGGTTAGCAAGACTAGTAGTGCCCACAATTGGCGCGGAAACACCTTCATCGTGCCAAGTAAACAAGCTGAACAAGGCCCATCAAATAGCACTAACCGTCCTTTGTAAGAATCCAAGCAATTGCCACTTGTGCCATGCTCACACCCTTCTTTGTCGCTACTTCTTCGACCCTGGTTATATCGTTGAACGATCGTAGTTCATACGGATCAACGGATAACCTACCGATTGATGATCGTTTCGTACGACGACGCGGACGCGTAGTTGCCGATAAACCTAATCTGTGTAAGTGATGCCTCGTGGCTTGGATGTTATGGCATTCATTACCAGTCGCTTTGACCGCGGTTGGTTTGCTGGCCCAGAGGCCTGGTAAGCGCACCACGAGCAAGTGGCGACCACGGGATCGAGCCCACACCAAACATCTGAAGTGTAGGGAACATTTCTCGCTCCTCTTCGCGATACAGCAGACTGTAGTGGTTCTGCATCGAGATGAACGGCGTAAGCTTGTTCGTGATCGCATAATCTTTTTGAAAGTATATGAACGACCCCGATATTTACAGCCTCGAACACTCACTTTGCATGGCTTGGACTGTCATACCATCATCAGTGCCAGCTCATACCTTAAGTAGTGAAGAACTGACATTGGTATGCCCAGCAGGAACTCATCCCAATGTAACGAACATATCCAGCCTTCACGACGTCGTGAAGAGCTTGCATCTGAGTTGATGTAGCGTCGAGTTTGAATATTTATGTTTATGGGCTAAACTCACGGTCTCTTCGATCGGCGTTTCCTTGTCGAACCTGTGACCTAGAGACACGTCAACAAATATCAGCGGATCAGTTCGATACACACATTGAAGCACATCGATGTAGTCAAGCTGAAGTCGTTCTAGACTCTTCTTTACACTCGCGAAAATATGCTTGCGGCTCAACCCATGTTGGTTTACGTAGCCGTTCTGATCGGGATCCTTTCGTCCGCCGATCTGTTTGATATTGTACTGGCGGCCAACGACGTTGTAAACCTGCAACGGTTCTTGCCATTGTCCAACATGATTACCAGATGCACCCAACCTTGGTCATGACCACGATTTCATCACGAGGGAGGTTAAGCCGCTTGATCGCCCTTCCGAGAATGACCTCCGAGAAGCCATTCGAGTACGTCTAGTGCGCTTTAGATCAGTGAATCAGGACACGACATAGTATATACTCACAACGGCCGAACCAAAGGCCGG
>JBBPUI010001353.1:0-10502 GCA_038094615.1 Heimioporus aff. retisporus | reverse complement strand
TGTAAGGGCCTAATGCCCATATATCAGGATGACGGGCTAACGGCCCTTAGATTAGTACTATAGGGGCTTAAGGCCCAGATAGAGTAATGGTGCTTTGCACCGCACGTCGCGACAGCCGTCGGAGGACGGACAGCGTGATTGGCAATACCATGGCGCATGTGATATGTGAATCACATGTGCCCGTAGAATACATATAAGGCGGGCTGTCGCTAAGACAGCCCGCATAATACTTGTGTACTCTCCGTATCGCAGTGAATTGAATACCGATTCACGTTATTGAGCAATCTAAGTACTAACAGGTATTAACAATGTTACACTGAAGTAAGGGATTAGATGAGTGGGGGAACACATGAGGGTAAGGGGAACGATCCTGCCAACATGTTGCCCATTCAACTTTAAGGCATGTTTCAAAAGATGCATACCAGTTGTGAGACTTGTATTTGAGGGATTGCCTTGAGGGACGATATGAAAGTGCTGTACATAAAGCAGAAACTGGTTGGAATAGTTGGAGGAAAGGATCTGGAAAATGAGCCTTAGTTGAGCAACAGAATGACCTTCAAGGCCGTGTTTTGGCCAGTTGCTTTTGTGCTGGGGGCTAATTATTACTGAGTCATACTGACTGTTACGATTCGCCCCTATTCTTTTCTCTTTGTCATCTACGCTTATCATCATCGGCTTAACCCGATGCTTCCACTTCAATAGAGTGCTCTAGAACATACAACGTGTTCGTCGCACACCCTTATCTTTGTTATCTTTGTTTCTTTCTCTTTTCAAACTTTCTTCGCTTAGTCATAGTTGTTCCACAACCTTCTATGACCTTCTGTTGCGCAGTATATAAACCTAGGTACCTCGTCTCTTGTACCTCAGCTTAGTTCTGCTCAATCTTACCTCGTTCCTCTTCGTCCCCTCATCGTAACTCACTACTACCTCTTCAGTAGGCAGACTTACACTCGAACCACCCACTACACATCCTAGCAGGCAGAACCCTTGACCCTATAGGGCAAGTACTCCGTTGTCACCTCGAACCCTTGACCCTACGTCCTAGTTCTTTGAGCCTACGCTTGTTCCTACCCGGACCAAGCGTAACATGGCCAACACTCTGTTGGATGCAAGTAAGGACAAGATGTATTGAATGGTGGGTGTGACTGAGAATATTAGTATGGCAGGCAATCATTGTGCAGACCACCCAGATCACAGTGGTCCTCATCAATGGCAGGAATTCAAACTCCACAACCTGATCATACTGAATGACAAGGTGTTCTACAACCTGATGGTTGTACTGCATAAGGGAGATGTACCAACCAGGTGCATGCTAGTATTTTCAACTGGCCACTCAGCCTATTTGGTTCTGAGAACAGGCTACTTTGGGCTATTGAAATGGAGTCTAGTGATATTGAGCAAACCATTCACTGTGTTGTAGTATAAATATGTTGAGGTTAATGATAGTAAATGTAGTGCTACTATGAATGACCATCTCTTGCAAAGCAGAATTGATCTGATGAGTTCATCATGATCAGAAATTTGAATTTGTAGCATACCATATAAGGCTTATGTGAGATTGCTGACTCATAAGTCACAGTGGCTGTGAATGGCTGTACAAATCCTGTGTAAAGCCTGTGAAACTGCACCTGTGTGTAGCAGCTGTGGCTCTGTGGAGCAGCTGTGGCTCTATATAGTGGTTGTGCCAGGTCTGTGCCAAATTGGGTGTTTTACTGATGAAAGTCATAGAAGGCTATGGAACAACTTATAACTAAGCAAAGAAAGTTTGAAAAGAAGGAGAAGCAAAGATAACAAAGATAACAGTGTGTGATGAACACATTGTATGTTCTAGAGCACTCTATTGAAGGAGAAGCATCAGGTTAAGCTGATGATGACAAACATGAATGACAAAGGAAAAAGAGTAGGGGTGAATCCTAACAGGTGAATGTTCATCCAGGATTTATGTTTGAATATGTTTGATAATCATATTGATAGACTTATCCTTACTAGGTAACCATAATAAATTGAAGTTATTTTGCAAAATATAACCCTTAATTCATCAGCATGTCACTGACATTTCACTTGTCTTAGATTAATGGCATCCCTTTTTAGCAAGTATAATTTTTGTTTACAAAGCTTATTACATTTTTTAAATTGTTACTAGATATTTACTGTCACCTTTGTCAATATTGCAGGTGGAATAAGTTGATAAATATTTGATGACTAAGTTCACATGACTTTTCTGTGCCTGCCCATGGTGTGAATTGTAAAATGTTTGTGATTCATGACTTGAATCATGTGATGTGTGACATAGCACGTGCATCGACTACACCGTTTCTTCTCTCGCACTACCACTTCCTCAGCGGGGCCCGGCAACCGTACATGCTCATATTGTCGACGGACTTCATTCCATTCTTCCATTCGTCCAACGCTACTCCACTCGACTTCTGCCGACTCGAGCTATGATATTCGTCGCCCTTCGCCCTCGCAACGTGCTCCGCTAGACGGTTTCGGGTCAAGCTTCGGGCCAGAAAATGCCTGTACCGTTTCGCCCTTCCCTACCCACCATACATGTACCTAATATTTTTAATCCAATTGACATCATCTCCACCAGCACCGAGCTACGTGTATCGAAGATTTAAAAGGTATAGATGTTGCCATTGGCCGACGAGCCACAGTGCCACTCACTTGTTCACCACCCGACTTAGTGCCCATAATCCAGCAATATGCATATCCAACATCCTTTCACCTTTTGAACAGGCGAGCACATTATCGTTCCCTGCGATGCAAGCAGCACGATGCTGCTTGAATGGGGCGACAGTTGAGGTCATGCCGTCTCACCAACGCGCGTGAACAGCTCTAACGGTCTACTTTTTCCTGGAATCAGTTAGGAAAATCTCGGCTCGCTGGAGTAAACTTGAGCATGCCTTGATCATGCCTTAGGAGGCTCTTCTGCCAATGTTACGTTTGTGCTCGCTTTCGGCACTTTTTCTCCGACACGCAAGGGCCCTTGCAAGTCCGGATAAGACCGTGAGTAAATTGCTGACAACAGCGGCCGGCATTCTCAAACGTAGGACACAGGACGAGTCGTCCAACAACTCCGAGTCCACGCTCACGCTTTACAAGGAAACTTGAAGGGTCCAAGTACAGCAATTCAGAGATACTGAAAGGAATGACCGAGATTTTTGACAAGACGACGAAGCTCGTCTTTGCGACGCCGAAGACCCTCGATACATCAAATTTAGTACTGTCCTAGACAAGGACCCACGGTACGACATTTATTCCGGTCAGCTTCGATTATCTGGGTAGGTTGTTCCTTATCCTACAAGGCATAACACTCACGAGGCTGCAGCAAGATTGTCGCAGATTTGCTCCAACCGTGGATCCATGAGATCACCAACGCCTTTCGGAGGCAATAACAATCCGCTTCCATCCCCTTCACGGTAAGTACAACTCTTTGCTTTCGCCCCCTCAACATCGAACCTCAAAAGTCCATCCTGCTCATCGGCAGCTTTGCTCCCGGCGAATGGCTATTCCCCTGCCTCGAAGGGTATTTCAAATCCATAACATTCTCCCCTGTCAACTGGACAGTCTTGTGTATGTACTCATTTTCTGCAGTTACAATGGGGGGACTCATGTTCCAGTTAGGAACATGGTCATTGCAGACGGTGCGGTATCCTACGACCTCGACCATCTCGTGTCGTCCAGAGTTGCCAAGGTCACATATGGCACCGAATGCAGTTTGCCCTTCAATGTCTTGGACAACGACTACCGTGTGTGCCAACGGAGCATCTACCGCAGACCGACCGGCCAACTTGAACGAGTTCGCATGCATCCTGACGTGGGTGGGCTTTATGCGATCCCAGGGGGGGTGATGTCATAGCCGTGGGCGAAAAACAAGAGTTTCAGGAAACGGCCATGATCTAGTGGTCGTCCCAGGTGTCCTCTCACGTGCTCCAGGTGACGATCGTGAGGTACCGCGGGCCGCTGGGGCAGCTGGTGTGGATGGACGGCGAACGAGGTGTATCATACACTCGCGCGCGTGTAGGGACAAGTCGTATCGGGTGAGTCAACCCGACGGCCGTCGTAGACCATTTTTCGAAGCTGTGCACCGTCCCTGCGGACATGACGAAGCTGGCGCAGTCGCTCGCGCCAAAGAAGACGTCGGACAGGCTAGTGTACTACGCGCGCGAGATCGAGGTGATCGTGTAGTTTGGCACGCCGGAGCTCACCGCGCAGGTGGGCTGGGTGGAGAGCGTGCGTGGCTGTCGGTCTTGATTCGGAGCTGACTTTATTATCACACAGGGGGCCAGAGTACAGCAAGTGGAGGTGGGAGGTGTGGGCGGGTGCCGATCGGCGTGTGTACAGGACCCCGGCGGTGGTGGTGTATGGGGTTGCCGAGTGATGACGTGACGAGGGAGACCATACGAGAGATGTGCCACCTCCTTCCAACGCCACCAACGTTTAAACCTACCCATGTGCACACGCGAACCATACGCGGGCACGTCCTGCACGCACGTCCTCCCCTTCCACGTCGGCACTACCTTTAGTGGGGCGTCCTACTCCATCCCGACGACACCCCACAACCCACGGGGTGGCGAGGTGAGCAAAATGGCCGCGCGTGAGAGAGGATCGTGGGTGACGAAAAAAATGGAACGACACAGGTTTCCAGGGCAAGACAGCATGGGCGAGGACAGCAGGATCGCGTCGGCGCTGTACCACGACAAGGTGGGCACGCCGCGCGCGGTCGAGGCAGAAACCCTGGACAAGAAAGTCCTCGAGCACGCTGTGAGCGAAGGGTGGACGCGGCTCGAATGGTCAGTCCTCGACGGCTCCTCTGCGACGCCGGGAGGAAAGATCTGACGGCTGCCATCCCAGGTGGAAACTCTACCTTCACATTGCGCATCTCGACACCACGCACTTCACGGACACAGATGTGCCCCCACTGCCCGAGGGTAAGACACAGTGGACGTATTGGGCGATTTCATGAGCTACTTGTTCTGGTGCGCCAAGGCGTACATCGTCGAGGTGCACACCTGTCTCAGTTGGAAATCGCTCGGGAAGGACTTGCGTTCGTGTTGACGCATCCGAACGATATGGGCCACAGCAACAGCAGATTCGACGCGCGATGCAGCTCGGCGGGCTTGTGCTAGCTTGGCAGGAGGGTCAGTCGCGGATTCATTTGCTCACGGAAGGCGGAGTGAGCCTATCTTTCTGCGGAACGAATATCCTGACTTTGGGGGCGTTTGACATGATCCCTATTGTGTGTGCGGACGAAGGGGAGCATCCGGAGCAAGAACTGGAGACAGTGGCGGAGCATCAGGGTATCATTATCAGCGACGCCGGGGGTGGCACTGTCAATTTTCCTGCGTGCTCCATGAAGTTTTCTCCCACGTCGTTTAGGGAGATCGCGCCATCAGAATGTAAGTATATCATGGTCTGCGGCACTATTGCTGAAGCGCACTATATGGACGACAGGTCCGCTCCAGGGATCAATTTTCATTACTTACCACGCACTCACTTTCTTGGGAGGCGCGGCATGCGAGCATTTATGAGATGTGTCAACAAACAACCTTGTCCTCAGCAAAACTGGCCAACTCACGATATGGAAGCGAAGAGAACGTAAACGATATGACGGAGATCTCTGACGAGACCCACCAAAGTAGGATTTCAGAACGTGGACGAAGCGCAGTACATCGGCTCTGGCAGTTTGCGGTACAAGGAGCCAAGTATGATATTCGATCTTGTCAGCTCAAGCTCTCTGGGTAAGTGTATCACATTATAGAGAACTTACATCATCGGGGATCCAGACAAGAGGTAATCAAGCTCTTTGAACCCTCAGTTGAAGATATCCTTTCGGCTTTCTTTCTGGTGGGTAGCTTCGCAGTAAGCGATCGGCTGTACGCCAAGCTCGTGGAACATATGAGTACTCTCGACATTACCGTATATTGCCCCCGTCGACATTTGTACGTGTGCCAACTCTGCGATGTTCCGTAAGCCCTCTGACGATGACAGTTTGAGGAAGGCGCTGTGGAGCCCAAGTAGGTACAATCTAATTTCTTTCAAAGTCTTTTATCATGCTATTGTAGTGTATGGAATGGATATCAATAATTGGTCCTTTTTTCGGAATACATTTACGAGTCCTAAATGGGTTGGCAAAATGTTCTTAGACGTTGCAAACGAGAAAGTGTTTAGTAACTCAGAGACCCTGTGTGTTCGAAGTTCGTCAGGAGAATGTATCCCTTCGGAGTCATTCCCTGGGGCTGAGACTGGACTTTTTCAGCAGTGAGTACCATGAACCGTTGTCCTGCTTTCCATACTGAAGTGAATTCGTCTAAAATGCAAAATGTCGCATGCCGGAAAGGAGCATATGTTTGTATTTGTTTGGTCTGTGTCATATATATATATTGCCACGTTCAACATCCTTCTTCATGTGCATGTCCATCTCCGTGGTAGCCCTCTTGGGGGCTTGTTCTGGTAATAGAACACATGCCTTCTGCGTCCATCGCGCATCACGACCATGCCAAGGCCGTTACCTACTACTCCCACGTCACGGGTGAAGCGCGACGCTCGTTTCCTTCCTCCCCAGTGTCACGCTGGGGAGGAGTTGGCAGCCGACCCTATCATCGCCATCACCCATGATGTAGTAATCATGCCCGTGGTCCATCAAGGTGGGCAGGTCGAATACCTCGCGCGTGTGCAATGATCATACCGGGGCAACATATACTACCTTTCATGTCGTACTCGTCCCATATATGTGGGGGCTCCATGGGGGCTAGTTTGAGTGATCAACCCTGTACTCGTCATTGCGCTCGACAGCAATGTCATAGCTGCAGGCAGTTGTTATACCCGTGTTATGGGCTTTGCGACACACCGCATAGTTCACTTCCAGTGTCCTGCTATGCTGTGGTGTTGGCATTCCCATGCACTGCATCCAGTGATGGCGTTTGTATGGGATGAGAATCCCATGCTATTCCCAAATTTTTGAGTCATACCGATTTGCTCATTCATTGCAGATCACACTAAATGCTTGGTGGTAATGCTATTGTGTAGCACCGTTGCAACATCATGACCTAGGCATGTCTGGAAATTTGTGTCGTTGGAGATGATGTGGATGGACATTGGATGGCCATGAGCAGTCGGGGAGAGGATGAATTGCGATGCCGATTTTTGGAGTGAGATGAATTTGGGGTCTCATCTTGGGATGCTCAGCCAATCAAATTTTTGGGAGGTATTCTCTGCATCGCTTTACAAACGGCTATAAGATTTTAAACCGAGTGTTGGTGATAGGACAGTAATGGTTGGGGTACGGTCGGGATGGATGGGTGTGACAATTGCATTTCATGTGGTTTCTCTTCTCCTCCCATGCATATGGGGGAAAGGTTACCGTTATCTTGCTTGACCCCATACTCTTTTTACTCACCAGGGAGGCGCTAACTGAGCTGGGTATAGCATTCAGGCACCCGCACTCTGAGCCGTACTTTGGCACAGGCATTCCTATCATGGTACACGGCGCTTGATATGCCAGTTCGGCTGTTACACTCTCATGCCTTCCCAGCCCAATCGACCACCTCCATCGCCACTCGCCTGTCCTGCTGCCTGCTTCATCAACACTGCTGGAGCCTAACACCAACTGCGTGACGACTATGTTGTCATGGTGGTCATGTTGATATTTCTGTTACCGCCTCGCCCTTTCGCCCTCGAACACCCAAATCACCCATTGCTCGTCTCACCACATCCCCTTGCCACCCCCGGATATTTGGGGCACGAGTGTCGGAACGGGTGTCATATTATGGTAACCGTGCAATTACCCGCCTGACGCCGATGGCCACGCACAAAGACCTGGTCGCGATTTGTAACATTTCCTTTCCACGACCGCCCATAACACTGACGAACGGTTTATCCATGCTTGGAGGACTCAGTGACAAACCCGAACCAATATGGGTCGTAATTTGCCATCCACACAATGTATTCAGTGCGGAGATCCTCATTGCGTTCATTTGCAATGCATCAAATCTTCACACTGACATTGGTGCATTTGAGAGGGTTTTTGTAAGAGTGCAAAAAAGTAGCATGCGACACATGGAGGGGTGGGGAAGTTAGAGACCGAAGAGGAGAGAGACCCCACGGCACAGGGGCTTAGGCGAATGACTCACTTAGTTACGAGATATAATGTCGGTCCAGCGTGTCCATGAGGAAGGTCTGAATGCATGTCTAGATACTACGGGTATTGAAGTGCAAATTCATGGACTAAAAGGCCGCTTCATGAAACACTGTCGCTCAAATCAGCCCAGTGTGAATATATTCAATTTTCATTAATGTCTATTGCGAAAGACATCGCCTCCTGCAAATTAACTCAAGAGGTAATGACTCTGAGTGCATACTAATCGGAGGCGGTGCAACATCATGAAAATGACAAACTTCTAACCGACGCCTATTTGACTTTTTCGTCTACGCTCGTCACTACCGGTGCTTTCTGTTCTATCTGTACTATTTCTGACAAGCAAAAATCACAACACAGGTCTGGAAGCCAAAAAGAACTAACTGAGGCAAACCAGCTGGCGATGCCACCGTGATATTAGCGAAATCACCTTCGAAGTCAATGTTCCCACTACAGTCATGAAGCTTACACCAGCTCCACTGCATTCTGTAATGTGAATCCAGCCTCCACTGAGGCAGTGCCTCACTGTAGAAATCAAGGATGTTCATGCTGTTGTTTGCGGGAATATTGCCGACGCGGTAGTGTATGGTGACAGGTCATGATCTGACACAGATGCCTTTCAAGCCCCTTGGTTTCTGGCAGTGAAGCCTCCTTAAAGGACGGTAAGTTCAGTTCTTGTAGCGCACACTGGCATCCAAGAACCCATCTTCTCATTCGGCCAACCGTGCCCGTTGCTTGCCTCGTGGCACCTAGTCGTTGGTAAGCGTACATCCCCTTGTAGCATACATATTGCCGTTTGAGCTTCCCAAAGAGTCGTTCGTGTGTACAAGTATTGAACTGGACACGTACCTTCATAGGAAAGCAACACCTGCATCCACTGCGCTGCCTTCGGAACATCTCTACAATCGAAGACATATTTCCTTGTTACCCAACGTGCCTTCCAACCTTTAAATCCCCATTTCTTTGTGAATCCGTTCAAAGTCATTGTATACCTCGCTCTTTTCTGGAGCAATGTCAGTCTCCGTGATCACTACCTCTCCTTCATTCTCCTCCTGGACCACGCAAACCAACCGAGGTAACCCAAAGAAGTCGCACTGAATTCCATAGATGGAAATGCATGCAGACGACCAGTATCAGAGGTCCTATCTTTCATCTTACCAATGAGATAGAGTTTACCCCCATGCTCGAGGTAATCCAGCCAGAACATACGCAAGGTGCCATCATCTTCGAGGGTATTGATAAATGTCTTGGAAGAAAACGCAGGCTTGGAACCCAATGAGTCCCCAGAGACGACAGTAAGAGAGTCGTATACCGATTGCCACGATGAGAAGTAGGCCCTACCTTTTTTGGAGTGGCTGTGCCATTAGTAGTGAGCCGAGGCTTGACTTCCGCTGGCTCCTTTTTAACAGGGATGCTGGGTCTGACGTCAACGTGGTCGATCCCCATAAAGTCTGCCATATCAACAAAATCCATCAGCACATCAACGCATCTTCCGAGCCGCTTTGAACTTCCAGCTTGCCCATACGTTCAATGGTCGGTGTCACTGTTGATGAATTGTTGTTAAGCACACCTATTTCTTTGGGCTCACCATCAGGGTGTAGTCTTCGAAGTCGCTCGAGGGTGGGTTTGACGAGGGACTGTCGTCTACGGCGCTATCTAACGAGTATGCACTGTAGTTATCTGGGAATTTCCGATACAACACTGGCAAAGAGGAACGGTCTTGCTCGAGACAATTGTAATCTATGACAGGCGGCGGCTTGCACTTTTTTGGCCACGATGGTGCAGGAACAGGTGCCCTTTGAATGCCTCCCGGCAAATTGTGCATAAGGTCGTCCTCCTGCTCCGCAGATATGTTCGGACGGTACGTGCCGATCAAAAGCTTAGCAACTGGTAGGGGTACCTTTGTCTTTGGCTTTGTTTTCAAGGGCCCAGACCTTTGTTTGGGTGTTTAATGTTTAGAATCCGGCGGACAACTAGGTATTGCGGCCTTACAGCTGACACGGGCTCTACGATCTTCCTCTCACCGCGACGTGAACGTAGCATGGTTCCATCACTCGCTTTATGGTGCCTACGTCGCAAATCTCTCCCGGGTCGATGCGCATCAGTTGTGCTACTCGAAATCCCGGTCTTTATGACGGTTGATACCGACGCCGGCATTCCAAGACCGGTTCCTCTCGTACCTGTGGAACAGGTCAACGAATCCGGGGAACCGTATGGAGATCGAGACGTAGCGCCTGGAGGGGTCATGGCGGGTCGGACACATGAGCCCTTGGTTGCCCCATTGCCCCGTTATGGTGGTTGTGATCGCCTCCGAACTCGGCTCGTCAATAAGCCCTAGGCTCTAGCTGGGTTTGAAACCATT
>JBBPUI010001352.1:0-10504 GCA_038094615.1 Heimioporus aff. retisporus | reverse complement strand
CGGGGCAGGGGCGGGTGAGGTGTTTGGAAGGGAAATAGAGGGGGATGAGAAGTGGTTGGGGTGGGGGAGGGTGGCATGGGATTTCTGGGGATGTGGAGCACTGAGGAGAGTTGGTGGGTGAAGTCAATGTCTTCCTGTTGCTCAGCAGCAGTGGGAAGGGTGGTATCTGGGTCTAAGTGGGATTGTTCAGAGGGAGAAGATGAAGAGAACAAAGTTTCTGAAGTGAGTTCTACTGTGGTGAGCCTGTGCATACTGTGCAGAGCTCATTCTCTGTGGGAGGGGGTCCTGGGAGGAATGGTGGAGGATCTACAACAATGATAGTCCTAAAACATAAAGCTTAGTCCTTTTGTTATGCTAGGTCCAGGTAGGAACGGGCATAGGCTCAAAGAACTAGAATATAGGATCAAGGGTTCAAGGTGACAACAAAGGACTTGTCACACAGGGTCAAGGGTTCTTCCTGCTAGGACATATAGCAGGTGGTTGAAGGGTAAGTCTGCCTACCAAGGAGGTAGCAGCAAGTTATGATAAGGGGAGCAAAGGGAACAAGGTAGAACTGAGCAGGACTAAGCTAGAGTACAAGGGACAAAGTACTTAGGCTTATATACTGCACAGTGGAAAGTCATAGAAGGTTGTGGAATAACTATGACTAAGCAAAGAAAGTTTGAAAGGAAAAGGAAGTAAAGATAGCAAAGATAAGGTGTGCAACAAACATATTGCATATTCTAGAGCACTCTATCAAAGGAGAAACATCAGGTTAAGCCAATGATGACAAGCATGAATGACAAAGAGGAAAAGAATAGGGGCAAATTATAACAGGTGGGTACATAGGTGGTGTTGCTGCTAGGCATAGGACCACTCTATGACATAAGTTTTGAGTCTATTGGGCTATGGACATAATATTAGTGTGGGCTTCTAATATGTCAGTGCAGTTGTCTGCATAGCTCCTGTCATGGTCAGTGGAGCTGTTTATTGTACTGTGTTCAGTTTGTGGTTGGTCATGATGGAGCCCCACTGTAGGGTGTTATCCATTCCCCAGTACAAGGACTGGAATCAGATGTCTGCTGCATAGAGCAATTTAATGGTAGCTACTGTTACATAAAATTTTTTCATCAGTGACAGCAATAGTCCTCAAAAGGCAAGGGATAGATGATGTAGCTGCAACAAATAGGCAGTTCCCTTTTCCACAGCATGGTTTATGTAAGCTGCCCAGCATAGACCATCATCTAGGATGACTCCAGGAATTGGTGTGTTCTTGAAGAGGTGATGGTGGTTCTCCTTATGGACATCTCTGCTCATATCTCTGTATTGTTCATGAAGAGGTCCATAAGTGTGAGTTTTAACATCTTGAACTTCAAGTCATGGTTCTTTGACCAGTTAAAGCCTCCCCCTCATCTCTCAAGCATGTCTTGTAAGATGCTGTGGGTAGTGGTAAAGTCTGGGCCTGTGGCTATGAATACAATATTGTCAACAAATGCTAATGTTAGTTTGTTTGTGCTTGAGGCAATGTCAACTAGGTCAGAGTTGTAGATAATGTATAGTATTATGGAGAGGGGGTCTCCTTGGCCTATACTGTTGGTCACTGTGGTATCCATTTGGAAAGGTAGCCATGAAAAGATAGACAGGTATGACAGTTGAGTAGTACTCATTCTGTAAGGCTAATTAGTTTGGGTGTGATTTATGTTTGTACATGTTGTGTAGTAGTGAGTCAGTTATTGCATTGGAGAAAGCACCTTCAATGTCCAAGAAGAGGGCTGAAGCTACTCACTTATTTTTCCATGCAGGTTTGATTGTTGTTTCTAGGAGGTGCAAAGAGTTTGTGGTAGATTTGCCTAGGCATCTGCCAAAGTGGATGTTGGGTAGGAGATTGTACCTGTTTAAAATGTATGTTAGTTGATCCACTACTACTGCCATTAGTATTTTTCCCATGGTATTGAGGAACACTGTGGGTTGATATAACTTCAGTGTGGTATAGGTTATTTTTTCCAGTTTTCTGAGAATTACTGTTGTAAAGTCTTGTCATGGTGAGTAGTATGTGTTTAAATGGAATATAGCATGGAATATATGTAGCATGTGAGGGATCAGGATTGCAGAGCATTTTTTGTAAACAATGTTTTTGATGCCATCTGGTCTAGGAGCTTTTATTGGGCTTAGCTTGTTGATGATGCAAGCAAACTGGTCTTTGGTAATGGAACCTGGGCTGAGGACTGGGTCAAGGTAGAGAAAGTCATCAGGAACAGTAGACAGGGTCAAAGAGGGAGGGAAGAGGGATTTAGCTAACACCTTGGCTTTCTTCTTGTGGGTTTTGGCTTTTGAGAATGTCTCATTGTGCCACTGCACATCTAGTGTTGGGATTCTCAACAGTTCACTGTGATGGGGGTTAGCACTGAGGTATCTGTTTGCTATCCATACAGTGTCACTGTCCATGTATTCCAGCCAGTCTTTCCAGTGTTTCTTTTTTGTTGTTTTGATGGCTTTTGAGTACACATTGTGTTTGGGTCAGTACTCTTCATGGCTTGGGTGTGATCAGTCATGTCTTCAGCCATATGATAGGTTAGCTAGTTTACATACTTCCCTTCATTTGATGGTTAGTTCTCGGGACCACCATCTTTTCATATGTGGGCTTGGCCAAGATAGTGGTACCTGTATTTTGATGGTGTCTTGGATGGCCACAATGACCTTTTTCATTGTTGTCTGGAATTCTTCTTTTGACTTAATGGGTTTGGATGTTGGCTTGATGTCAAGTTTGGTTTTGAGTGTCATGTTGCAGGTTTTCCAGTTGATATCTGAGTGGTTGTGAGTTTTAATTATGGGGGTGGGTTATGTGGGAAGTTTGAGGATGGTTAGTATGGGTAGATGGTCTGTGTAAGGTCCACATTGTGTGGGGTCAATATGGCAAGTGGTGAGAAACTTGGCTATGTCTTCCATACAGCAACTATTGTCTGGATGAGTTTAGTTTTTGGTGTTAAAAGCTTCCAAGGTAGGTGTGTATTTTGGAAAGGTCATGATCATACCATATTCTATCAATAGTTCAATGAGGGGTTGTACCATGCATAGGTGGTTGTTGGATATTAGGTGGCCATTATGTGTGTCTTTCCATAATGGGTGGTGCCTGTTGAAATCCCCAAGCCAGAACATGTGGTTATCTTCTTTAGGATGGACTTGCCTTATTTCACTTTCTAGGTATATAGCCATCTTGAATATCATGTCATTATTTTCATATTCATTGTAAATATTGATTAATGTGCAGGTGTTGTGGGATGTAGTGATTAGAATGATAATGATGTCTCAAGAGGGGAAGTCTGTTTGGGACCAAGAGTTAGGATTTAAATTGGTGGAAATAAGAAATACTGCTCAGCATCTTTTTTTCAAGGTGTGGTGTGGAGTGGAATAGACTGCATGGTATTGATGGGTGGACATAGTGTTGTTGAAAGAGTTTATATAAGGTTCCTGTAATGCAAGGATGTTCCATGCACCTCTGTCAGTGTTGTTTAATAAGACAAGTTGGGCAGTATAGGAGGTATTAAGGTTCTGTTGTCAAATCTTCAGTCATGATGCATCTTTTGTCTTACTGTTCCTTGGGTGTCCAAGGGCTGAGTGGACAATGCTGTTGTGCTAGATGAGGAGGGTAGTGGGTTAGTATTGGGGAGGGATTTAGGTGGTTGTGAGTAAAAGGATAGAATGGAGGTTTGATGGTAAGTATGTGGGGGTTGGGAGATTATATTTGGGTTTGGAGGGGATTGTCCCACAGCTCTATCACCTCTTCCCCCCAGATGTATTCTCACTCTTCCAGTTGGACCTCCTCTTATTGTCCACTCATCTCTCTGTGGGATACCTTCATTAGCTTGGAATTCATGCAAGGGTGACTTATGAGAAGGTGGAGGCAATGGTGCATGGGGCTAGAGGGTGGATTTGGGTGGTGAGGTCATGTGGGTCCTGTTATGATTTGCCCCTATTCTTTTCCTTTTTGTCATTATTGTTTGCTCTCATCAGCTTAACCCAAAGCTTCTACTTTGATAGAGTGCTCTAGAACATACAATAGGTTCATCGCATACCCTTATCTTTCTTATCTTTTCAAACTTTTTTTTCAAACTTTCTTTGCTTAGTCATGGATATTCTATAACATTCCATGACCTTCCCTTGCACAGTATATAAGTCCTTACTTCTCCCTTGTACTCTAGTTTAGTCCTGTCCAATCTACCTCATGCCTCCTTTGCTTCTCTTATTGTAACTCACTGCTACCTTTTCAGTAGGCAAGCATATCTTCAACCCCATCATCTATACATCCCAGACAACCAAATCCTTGACCCTCCAGCAAGTATTTCACTCAAACCTTAAACTCTTGACTATGGTCTTTAGTTCTTTGAGCCTATGCTTGTTCCTACCTGGACCAAGCATAACAAAAGGACTAAGCTCTCTCTTTTAGGACTGTCATTATTACAAGATCCTCCACCATTCCTCCCAGAATCCCCTCCCACAGAGAACAAGCCCTGCATGGAATGTATAGGCTCACTACAGTAGGACTCCCCTTAGACACTTTATTCTCATCACCCTCCCCTTCCAAAACCTTTCACCAAGACCCAAACATCACCCTTCCCACCACTTCTAAGCAACAGGAAGACATCAACCTCACCCACCAACTCTCCTCAGTGCTTAATATCCCCAGAAATCCCACACCACCCTCTCCCACTTCAACTGCTTCCCACCCCCCTCTATTTCCCTTCTAGTTGCCCCATCCTACCCCAGCTCCTCTTGTTCACACTTTTGCCCATACACCCTCTTCCCTCTTTTGCACCCCCTCCCACTATGACTACCCTCTTGAAACCCATAGAATTTCACATTGAATCCCCTGATGCCTTCAATGGCAACTACACAAAGGCAACCATCTGATTGGTCTCTGTCCAGACCTATCTCCTTGTCAATGAGGAAGTCTACAACACTAAAGCAAAGTAAATTGCCTTCGCCCTCTTCTACATGAAATCCAGCACAGTCTTGACTTGGGCCTTATCATTTGAAAAACAGCCCTATCCAGCAACCCATTGACTAAGAAACTGAAAGGTTTCAAAGACTTCAAAAAGTTTGTTGAAGCTTTTAAAACTACTTTCAAACACTATGACACCTGAGCCTTGGTCATCACTTGGCTCTCTACTCAGCAAATGACAGGGAATGCAGGAATTCCTGAACTTACCTCATTCATCTCTGAATTCCACAACAAAGCCCAAATCAGCAAAATCACTGATGAAAATGTCCTCATTGGCTACTTCTCTACTACCCTCCCCATCCATCTCATGTGCTGCATCATGTCCATGGACACCATCCCCACCAAGATTGGTGAATGGTATTTGAAGGTGGTCCATTTCCTCACTCAATGGGAAAAAACCAAAGACATCACCAAGAGGAACAAATCTGGTTCCTCCACTTACCACTCTTTCATCTCCTCCTTCTCCTACACCTCAAGAGACCTTGACACAATGGATGTCAACACCATCAAGATTGGCAAACTCACTCCTGAGGATGAAGACACTGCATTGCTGAAGGATGATGCTTCCAATGTTAAAAAACAGGTCATCTTTCTGGCAAGTGTCTCACCTTCCCATCTAACAATTCTAGGCTGAAGAAAGCCACAGAGAAGAAGGTTAGGAAGGTTAAAGAGGTTTCCCAGCTGAGAGAAGTTGAGGATGACAATAATGATGAAGAAACCATGGCTCAAATCTCTTTTGCCATTCCTGGTGAGGATTTTTAAATGAAGGACATACCCCAATGCAACAATCCTCCTTTTCTTGTACATCTGTACTTGTATTGTCAATAACCAAACAGTCTATGCAAATCCCTGTTCACATTGTCAAACCTTCACATTTAAAAGCTGTTGGAACCCATGCTTTGATTGACTTAGGAGCATAAATATCTTGCATCAACTGGGATTTTGTCTGAAAACACAAACTCCCAAAGACCAAAATCCCCACCCCCATCACTGTCAACAACATTGACCAATCTGCTAACAAGAATAATCAAATCCACTTCACCACTTTCCTCTTTGTCCATATTGGATTAGTAGCTCACCAAGTCACTTTCTACATTCTCAACTACAGAAAAGAGAATATTATCCTTGGACTCCCTTGGCTTAAAGAAGTCAACCCAACCATCAATCAGACCTCTTGAAAACTCTCCATTTCCTTGGAATCTGATCAATCCAATTATCTTTACCAGAAACACACCTCACACCTTCTCTCCCCCACACCCACAACCTCCACCCCCCAATCCCCTCATCATGTCAACATCAACACTGTTTGGGATGGACAACTCTTTGACTACATGCAAAAGGAAATCCAACAACAGCACCCTCTTCACAACCACAACATTTAAGTTATTTAACAAATCATCTGATGTGGTTCTTGCTTTATCCCAAATGTCACTATCACCAAGCTCACTACAGCCACAGAGCTTCCTATGGCTGCCAAGAAGACAAAACCAAAACCTGTTCTTCTCCCAGAATATGTCAATTTTGCCTGTCTTCTCCAAGAAGGCAACCAACCATGTTCCCTCCAGCCAACCTTATGACCACAAGACCAATCTTGACAAATTCTTCACTCCAAAAACTGGCAAACTCTACTCCCACTCCACAGATGAAAAGACTATGACAGCAGCCTTCCTTGATGAGAATCTTAAAGCTGACAAGATTCACCCTTCAAACTCCTCTCAAGGAGCCTTCTTTTTCTTCATCAAAAAGCAGGATAGAGGCCTTTGTTCCTATTAGGATTACAGATACATCAATGAACATACTGTTTGTGACACATACCCCCTCCCTCTCATCTCCAACCTCATTGATAAACTCAAAGAAGCTAAGATATTCACCAAGTTTGATGTTTGATGGGGCTACAACAATGTCCACATCAAAGATGGACATCTATGGAAAGTGGTCTTTATGACCCATAAGGGCCTCTTTGAACCCACTGTCATGTTCTTCAGACTTTGTAACTCCCCTGCTACATTTCAATGGTTCATGAATGACTCCTTCAGAGACATGATAGCCAAAGGGTGGCTTGTCATCTACATGGATGACCTCTCTATCTTCTCTCCTGACACCAAGACCCATGAAGAATGTACTAAGCACATCTTACAGCATATGCAAGAGCTTGAACTTCACCTAAAGCTCAAGAAATGCAAATTTGCCATCTATGAAGTTGAGTATTTGTGAATGATTGTCTGTCCAGATGAGATTTCCATGGATCCAGTCAAACTTGATGGTATTCAGGAATGGCCCACACCTTCCAAAGTCAAGGACATCCACTCCTTCCTTGGCTTCACCAACTTCTACCAACACTTCATTCCTAATTACTCCAATGTTACCTACCTCCTCCTTGACCTTACCAAAAAGAATCAACTCTGGAGCTGGTCTCCCTCCTGCCAGAACTCCTTCAATGAGCTTAAAAAGCTTTTCCTCTCTCAACTGATCCTCCACCTCCCTGACACTGCTTACCCTTTTGCCATCACCACCAATGCCTCCAAATATGCTTTGGGAGATGTCCTCCTTCAAACCAACAGCAATGGAGACTGACACCCTTGCTTTTACCTATCCCAATCCTTCCCTCCTGCTGAGTGAAACTATGACATCTACAACAGGGAACTCCTTGCAGTCATTTGAGGACTTAAAGCCTGGCAACACTATCTTCATGGATTCCTATTTCAGGTCCAGGTTTTCACCAATCATGAGAACCTGATGTACTTCTGCCAATCCCAAAAACTTAACCATTAACTGGCCCAATGGTGACTCAACATCTTAGACTTCAGCCTTTGCCTCACATATGTTTCTGGTACCTTCCTTGCAATGCCTGATGCCCTCTCTCATCACCCTGACCTTCTCTCCACCACTGACAAGGACAATGTCAATGTCACACTCCTCCCTAACTTTCTCTTTGTTAATGTCATTGACATTGCTCTCCAGGAGAAACCAGCTTCCTCCTCTACCTCAGATCCTTTTATGCTTGACACACTCTGTGCAACCACTAGTGATGTCCCCACTCATTTTTTCTCCCAACTCTCTGACTGGCAATATGATGCTGGTGTCCTCACTTATCAAGGCCATGCTTATGTTCCTCCTGGCCTCTGAAAATCTATCATCAAACAGCCCCATAACCACTTTGTAGCTGGCTACCCTGGTTACCTGAAGACTCATCCACTTGTTGTGTCTGAATTCTGGTGGCCTGGCCATGCCCAGTTTGTCTGGAAATACATTGAAGGATGTACCTCCTGCCAGTAAGCAAAGGCCAACATGCACCCCACTGTCCCTTCTTTGTCCCCAATTGCCCCTTCCTGCTCTTGTCCCTTCCAACAGGTATTTTGCAACCTCATCATAGACCTCCCACTCTTTGATGGCTTGACAGTCTTTTGGTCATGGTAGACCACAGGCTTACTAAAGGGGTAATTCTCTACCCTACAAAGAAATCCATATCTGCTGAAAGGATTGCCTCTCTCTTTTTCCACAAGGTTTATACCTGGTTTAGCCTCTACAATAAGATCATTTTAGATCAAGGACCACAATTCATCTTTGCCTTTGTCAAAGAACCTGAACAACTCCTTGGATACAACCTCTCCTTCTCCACTGCCTATCACCCTCAATCTGATGGAGAAATGGAATCTGTCAACCAGGAAGTTGAGACTTATTTCCACATCTTCTATGGCAACTCCCCTTTCATATAGTCCCAAATGATCTCATATACCAAATTTGCCCACAACCACCACCCTCATTCCATCACTGGCAAATCTCCCTTTTTTTCTCACCTATGGTTTCAAACCTTGCCTCCTCCCCACTGTCATTGCAGAATCCAACCTCCCTGCAGTCAAAGAATGACTGAAAACCCTCTCCACTGCCTGAGATAAAGCCCTGGCTGCTCATGAACTTGCTAGACAAGTCATGAAGGCTTGCTCTCATAGTAAATTTACCCCCTTTTGTAAAGGTGACTAGGTTTGGCTGGAAGCCCACAACCTCAAAACAAGAAGGTCCATTTACCATTGTCCAGGTGCTATCTCTGCTTGTTTATAAACTCTGTCTTCCTCATACTTGGAAAATCCACAACACATTCCATGCTTCTCTTTTATCACCCTATTGTGAAAACATCATACATGGCCCAAACTTTCCTTCTTCCCCACCTGACCTTGTCAATGGAGAGGAAGCATATGAAATGGAAAAGGTGATCCAACACAAGGAAACTCTGAACAACCACCACTTCTTGGTCCAATGGAAAGGATACTCAGCTGAAGAAGACTCCTGGCTTCCAGAATAGGAGTTTAGACATACCAAGGAAATTCTCTCAGTCTATAAAAACCTTCACCCCTCCATTTTTCCTCCATCCTCTTCTCCATCACCATTATCATCTTGTCACCATGCCCAAGGTTTCCTCTAGTCACTCCTTTTCAGTTGAAGCTGGTGCTGGCTGGAACCTCCCTCCTGAACTCTCTCATCTCAAAACCTTAGATCACCCTTGGAATGAACCCTGACCCCCTTTGTCCATCACCATGGAATCCATTGTCAATCCTTTTTTTTTTGCTTCTCAAGTATGTTATGACCCTTTCTCTTCCAATCAACAGGGATGTATCCTCTCCTCCCTTGACAATCCAAACCTTCACATTTCGCTTTGTAATCATTTAAAACCTTCCTCCCCCCTTCATTCACTGTTTCTCATGTACAATGAACTCCACAACCTTTGGCCCAGGTGAATTTCATTGCCAATGATACTGCATGTATGCACCACTCTTTCCATATTCTTGAAACCCACCTTGCTCTACAAGACCTTGTCATATCTATGATGCATCAGCTGGAGATGGATGACCTGACATCTGACATTCAGTACTCCATGGAATTTCTAAACTCAAGATCTACCACTAATGAATGATCTCCCAAGGCCTTTAGTGCCCCCCTGACCTCTGAGGAGCTAGCTTCCATTGAAAAAATTGAGGTAGCTTGGGAAGGCAAATGAAACCATTCTCTGCTGGATATCCACTCCTTTTACAACCATGTTTGTTTCCATTGCCACCACCTTTCTCATATTCAAGCCAGCTGTATTTATTATTGCTGCCCTCATTGCAACAGACATGTCCCAGGACATTCAGCCTATCAATGCCCTCATATCCACTCCCACACCCCAGCCCCTCTCATTCCTTCCTCCTCTCATCCCTGTCATGGTTCTTGCAGGTCTCAAGCCTCCTTTTCTTCCACCTGTCTACTTGCCCAATGTTTCTCATCCCCTCCTGTCTCTCTTAATCCTTTTCCCATTCCCCCTTCCTCAGGTCATTGTCATTGCCAATGTCTTCTCTATTGCAATGCAAAACTCCATTGCCAATCTGGAATGCCTGCCAAAGAATCAGTAGATGTTGATGAAGAGTGGGGTTACCCCAACTATGATGCCTTCATGTACGTCAACATGACCAGATCTCCTGGTGCCAATCATTGCATGAACCTTTAGTTTATCTTTTCCTTTTACTTTGTTATTTCTCACTGTGATTTTGAATG
>JBBPUI010001351.1:0-10510 GCA_038094615.1 Heimioporus aff. retisporus | reverse complement strand
GGTCAGGGCGGCAAGAGAGGGTGTCAGGGACAGCAAGGGAGGTACCAGGAACATGGGTGAGATGAAGGTCAAAGTCCGAGATATCAAGCAACCATTGAGCTTGTTGACGATTGAGTTTCTGGGGTTGGCGGAAATACGTCAGGTTCTTGTGATCAGTAAAGACCTGAACCTGAAAGGGAGATCCCTGAAGGTAGTGTCTCCACACCTTGAGGCTGTGGATGACAGTGAGGAGTTTGTGATCATAGATGTCGTAGTTCTGTTCATTGGGAGAGAAGGACTGCGACAAGTAGGAGCAGGGGTGCCAGTCGCCATTGGCATCAGTTTGGAGAAGAACACCTCCAGAGGCATACTTGGAGGTGTCAGTGGCGATGGCGAAAGGTCAGGCGGGGTTGGGGAGGTGGAGGATCAGTTGGGAGAGAAAGAGCTTCTTCAGCTCGTTGAAGGAGTCTTGGCAAGAGGGGGACCAGTTCCAGGGTTGATTCTTCTTGGTGAGGTCAAGAAGGGGGCGGGCAATGTTGGAATAGTTTGGAATGAAACGTCAGTAGAAGTTGGTGAAGCCGAGGAAGGAGCGAACATCCTTGACTTTAGAGGGTGTTGGCCATTCTTGAATACCATCGAGTTTGACCAGGTCCATGGCGAGTTCATCTGGGTGAATGATCATGCCCAAGTATTCAACCTCAGAGGCTGCAAACTTGCATTTCTCGAGTTTGAGGTGAAGGTCGAGTTCTTGCATATGTTGTAGAACATGCTTGGTGCGTTCCTCATGGGTTTTAGGATCGGGGGAGAAGATAAGGAGGTTGTCCATGTAAATGACAAGCCATCCTTCAGCGATCATGTCTCTAAAGGAGTTGTTCATGAAACGTTGGAACATTGCTGGGGAGTTGCAGAGTCCAAAGAACATGATGGTGGGTTCGAAGAGGCCTTTGTGGGTGATGAAGGCCGCTTTCCATTGGTGTCCGTCTTTGATGCGAACATTGTTGTAGCCCCAACGGACATCAAACTTGGTAAAGACTTTAGCTCCTTTGAGCTTGTTGACGAGGTCGGAGATGAGGGGGAGGGGTAGGTGTCTCGAACGGTGTGTTCATTGACATATCGGTAGTCCTGGCAGGGGTGGAGACCTCTGTCTTTCTTTTTGACGAAGAAGAAAGGGGCAGCCTGGGGGGAGTGTGATGGGCGGATCTTTCCAGCTGTGAGGTTTTTGTCGAGAAAGGCTTCAGTAGCTGCCTTTTCGTCGGGGGAGAGAGGGTAGAGTTTGCTGATTTTCGGGGTGAAGGATTCATCAAGGTTAATCTCATGGTCATAGGGTCGGCTAGGAGGTACATGGTCAGTTGCTTCCTTTGAGAAAATGGAAGTGAAATTGGTGTATTCCTGTGGAAGAACAGGCTTGGGTTTTGCCTTCTTGGCAGCCATAGCAAGCTCAGTGGCAGTGGTGAGTTTGGCGATGGTGGCGTTTGGGACAAAACAAGAGCCACATCAGATGATCCTTTGGATGACTCGGACATCATGGTTTCGGAGGAGGTGTTGCTGCTGGGTCTCCTTCTTCATGTAGTCGAAGAGATGTCCGTCCCAGACGGTGTCGACGTTGACATGGCGAGGGGGTCGAGGAGTGGGGGTAGTAGGTGTCGGAGGGGGGGGTCGAGTGTGTTTCTGATAGAGGCGATCAGATTGATCAGACTCTAGGGGGATAGACAACTCGTGAGTGGTCCAGTTGATAGTAGGGTTGACTTCCTTAAGCCAAGGGAGTCCAAGAATGATGTTCTCTTTTCCACAGTTGAGGATATAGAAGGTGACCTGGTGGGCCACAGATCCAATGCGGACGAAGAGGGAAGTGGTGAAGCAGATTTGACCATTCTTGTTGGCAGATTGGTCGACATTGTTGACAATGATGGAGGTGGCGAGTTTCGTTTTTGGGAGTTTGTGTTTTCAGACAAAATCCCAATCGATGCAAGAAATTTGTGCTCCTGAATCAATCAGGGCACGAGTACCAACGGCTTTCAAGTGCGCAGGTTCGATGATGTGAACAGGGATTTGCATAGACTGTTTGGTTATCAACGATACAAGTACAGACGCACAAGAAAAGGAGGGTCATTGTGTTGGGGTATGCCCTCCATCTAAAAATCCTCGCCTGGGATGGCGAAGGAGATTCGAGCCACAGTTTCTTCGTCGTCATTGTCCTCAACTTCTCTTAGCTGGGGAATTTCTTTGACCTTCCTAACCTTTTTCTCTGAAGTCTTCTTTGGCCTGGGGTTGTTGGAACCAGGACACTCATTGGAAAGGTGACCGGGCTCTCGGCATTGGAAGCAGCATCCTGTTGAGAATGTAGCTTACACGATACATGATCACCTGACGATATCTAGAACGTCAGAGAAAGTTCCAGATCCATAGGATCAACTAGGAACTGTGAAGGATCATTCCGGAACCCTTCGGGTGTTCTAGGATCATCCATGGAACAACATGGAATGTCATAGAACATGATAGAACATTCCAGACGCTTACTTATCATGATTCATAAGCTGTCCACTGTCATTTGAAATAGAGAACGTTGTGCTATTGGATAGAATACTCTAGAATAGACACAACAAGTACATACATTCTACATGTATATAAACCACCCGATATCGATCAACAATCGATAACGGAGTCACTACAATCAACTCCTTTCATCACAAGCCTCCTGATCATCTTCAATCAGAGATCTTGATTGTTCACTTGTGGTATCATCTAGTGAGTATTCCCACTAGAAGTATCTCGTCCTCTGCTGCCCTTTGCCCCCTTGGACGTTCGAGATATATCCCTAAATCTCGAAAGGTTATGAGCCCTGCCTAAGGCGGTTTTAACTCGTAACAAAGCTAGAAAGATTCTTTGTGTAGACATATAGGAGACTCATCACTTGCGCACACGATGCCTCCTGCCATCTCGCGCGATACACACATCTGGACTGCTGTGATCCATCAGATTGTCGAATGCTTGATAATAATCTACTCAGCATTCAGACATGGTTGCTTCATTATAAATGATAGCAGACTTTGTTTAATTTGCTTTCTTGGAGGAGCACTCCAAATCTGCCAATGGCGAGATCATTATTACCTATCCTTGCATTATTTCAATCGTGTGCTAACAATAGCCTACACAGATCGAAACGTAAGTGCAAGAGATCCTAATTCCTCCGGTGTTCTGAGTTCCTCCATTCCGACTCCACCTGTGTCACCTCCACATCCTCCCTATTCTCCGGTTATACCTGAGAGGCCTTATATACCTACAAGGCCAACAACTCCACTTCCTGCTGCTCCGCACCCATTCCACTTCCTGCAACCACAGAGACAGGCTCAAAGCCCACCAGTACGTCGTACTGAGAGTATCCCTCGTCCAGTAGACTCACGATTGGTCACACCAGGCGTACCATTCCATATCCCTTGTCCTATCTGCCAAGGAGGTTTAGAACGAGGAGAGATCCATCGTCACGGTACGCAGGACATAGTGAGGGTTTCAGACGAAATTGACAACGACTCAAATGCAGTAGCATTTTTCACCGTTCTTGATAATAATCAGAACGAGTCTCAGACGACAAACCAGTCGTCCTCGTCATCATCTAACCCAGTGAGTAACCATTCTGGTGAAGAGACAAGCAGAGTCCCTTACGGACTCCTGCAGGCCACTGTTGAAATAGCGAGGAGATCCCTTTCGCATAGAGCCCCTGCTCCACATCAAACCTCATCACCAAACGATTCTTCACCCTCACCACAACACTATGTCCCTACTCCCCATCCTCAACAATCTCTACGAGGCCGTCAGCCCAGTGTTACAAGCAGTCGCAGGGCCGTCAACGGCACCAGTTCCACTACACCACCCTCACCCTCAGTACCCTCAAGTCCTTCCGGTCCAAATTCTCCAGGCAACCCCTTTCGTGGCAAGTCCCTCTCCCCTTGATCTCACTCGTCAAGCTCCTTCAGCCTTCGAAGCCAAAGAGATAATCGGGTCCCATCATCCAGTATGCCCCGATATACCATTCTCAGGTGAGGAGAACACCTGTCGGGGAATTCCTCTGACTCCACCAACCATCCGTCTAGCGAGCATCGTGTCAGTCCACACAATGTCTCGCAACACCTTCAGGACTTGGCCGATGACGGAGGAAGAATGGATCGAGGACTGGTGGATGAACAAGGAGCTAGGAGGACTGGTTTACGAGGAGGACGCATGCCACCCTCTCCCATCACAACTCGTCGAGCGTCTAGGCCTCCATTGCTCAGGTCAGGTATTGACTCAACACGAGCTAGTCCAGAGAGTCAATCATCAAATGAGAGGCCTCGCCAACGCGTCCGTTTTGACATTGAGAGCTCGACTAGCGACGACGAACGTTCTGAGGGAGAGGAACGCGTTCTACGACGTAATCTGGAGTCAGCTGTACGATTTCCACGCACCAACAGCACAAGTGGCTCTCCAAGTCAATCCTTCTCCGGTCTTTCCGAGCACATGGTTCTATCAAACCCAGGAACTCCCTCCCTTGTCAACATCCATCGGGATCATGGACGTGGAAGTCATCAGTCACCAATACATACACCTCCCCATGCGGCAATTCTACCCACTCTATCAGGGGCGACTTCGCCACATAATGGATGAGGCAGTAGTGGTGGAAGCCATCAACAGGTCTAGGCGGCTTGTTATCCCCTTTGAAATAAATCCTGTCGAATTCTGAAGTACTAACTTCGAGAAACCATCAAAGCTGGACATGCCCATCTGCGGTCTGTACTGCCCTGATGAGACTCTTAGGGATACCTATGAGGCGAATGGCTGGGCCTTCCCCTCCGCCTCCTATGAAAAATCCGCATCAAACTTCATGGTGCGAGGACATGGCTTCAAAACTTTTAGACATGACATCTTCCCTCCAATGGTCCACAACATGCTACTCGTAAAATCGACTTTTCCGAATGACTTCATTCGAGAACAATACTGGGTCCCCTTCGCTAAGGATCAGCCCAACAACTACGAGTACCACAGAGAGAATGGGATGGGAATCAGAGATTTTAATGTGGTAACGGACTTAGAGACCCGGTTTCACTTTGACACCAAGATTAAACACGTTGATCCGCGATACGAAGGCTTACACAAGCTGCAGCACCACCTTCAGTCAAATTGGCTAGATGAAGATGGACGACAAGTCATTGCTGACACTCTCTCGGGTACCTATACTCGAGGCAAGAGAAAGGCTGCAGTGGAGGGTGAAGAGAAGCGAAAGAAGCAATGCCAATCCTGAGGGTATTAGGGCGTTTGTACAACTTGCTGAAAAAGACAGTACATTTCTTGCTTTTCTCGCACCTTCTGTACATTCTACATGGCCATTGGGATCACAAAACCGTTACTGCTACAATGACAATAACTACTATAGATCGTTTTTGGACTGGCACATAGACCTTGGAGGGTCATGTACAGAAGAACTTCCGATTCAATATCATACGCATATGGATTGAGACTTAAAAATCAATGGACAATTACTCCACCCTCTCATTTCAAATCCCCACTACTTCGATTACCTTTGGTTTACCTCCTTTGAACGAAACTCATCAAACCCTATACCCTCTTGGTGGACACCAAAAGGAGACGAAGGAGAGCCATTTACAAAACAGGAACAGATCATGTACTGGGAAAGGAAAGAGAGAGAAGCAGCGGAACGGAAGCGGATCAGGAGAAGAAGGCTAGGACCGCAGGATCCCCCTCCTTCTCTCACATCATCTATACACACCGAGTCTGGAACAGGAGTTATAGGATTGCCTCCGAAAGGAGCAGCATCTATTGGAATTCAAGGAACCGTTCCTTCGGGAACACCCGGAGTTATTCCTTTTTCATTCATTGGTTATCTTTACGATCATCTGTTTAACGAATTTCCATTCGCAGATATCTACCAATATCTCTAAAGCATCATGACTTCGAGCATCTCCATCTCAGAAGACTTCAAGGTTGACAACACCTTGCTTACCCGTGTCCAAACACTAGCTGGCCACTCAAACTATGTCATGTGGTCGATTCACATCCAATCTATCCTTCAATCCTTATCGGTATGGGGATGGGTTGAGGGTACTAATGAGCATAAGAATCACACAGGTACCGACACTCCCAAATGGGAAGCGATCGATAAGAGGATCGTTGGGATTATCTCCCAAACCCTCGGGAATCACCTGTTGCATCATGTAAATTTCAATTATGCCACCAACAAACCTTCGCTTGCCAAAACACTTTGGGACAAGCTTGCAAATCTTTTCGCCTCCCGTGGTCTTTCAGGCCAATTCTATCTGTTCTCTCAAGCTATGGCTGCCAGCATCAGAACTCGATCTGCTGCTGAGGATATCAATCAAATCACCTCCCTTTTCGAGCAAATGATGAATGCTGGACTCAATTTACCAGAATCGTTCAAAGCTATGTTCTTGCTTACTCGACTCCCTTCTGATTTCTCTGCATTCTGCACCACCATTGCTGAAACAGTTCAATCTACGAACTTTACAGCAGACAATATTTCTGGAAAAATTCTTTCCGAGATCGATCTCTGCAGATCAAGACAACCCTTGACTGCGAGAATTCACAATGTGGAACAGAATCAGAATCAGAACATAAGCGGTGCATATCGTACCAATGTTATTTGCCAAGGACCACCTAAGTCTAACGCTTGGCATCCTAAACAGAGAGGAAGCAGAACTCAATCCGGAAGAGGCCGAATAGACTATTCTGGTCAACAGGCTTTTCCTCCGAGACATCGAAATCTAGGCAACCCGAATGCAAACCATAATAGACAAGGTTTTGCTTCGAGACAAAACCATCCTAAAGGACAAGACGTAAAAGGGAAGGGCAAAGCCAAAGCCCATGAAATCATCGGTGACAATTTTGCTCATGCAGTCACCATTGATGAATCTAATCCTGATTACTTCGGCAATCTCCATGAAGCTTCAACCATCACCTTTGACGAGAAATGGACAGAAGCTGGCATGGATTGGGCCGATAGTGTCACACCAGAAGATGCGCACATGAGATTCGAGGTAACAGAAGGCGAGAACCATGACATGTGGCAAGAAGGTTCATCCGATGCAACCATCGAGATTGACACTGGTATGGACATAGCATCCTTGCAGTCCTTTCGTCCCCGTGCAAACTCACTCTGAAACATCAGAAGGCGCCGGACCATCAAATTCTTCTTCGTACCATTCTCCGCCAACTCCTTCTCCTATCGTTCCTATTCAGGAGGAGACAATGGAGATCCGCAGACCAGGTTATCCACCCTGGATCGAGCGAGATATCGCACCTCACATAGAGGACACCATTCCAAGGAACGAGACACCAACACCGAATTGAAGAAAGAATAAGAAAGGAAAGGATAAGCAAACTTTTTCTCTTGGCGGACTTGTTTCAAACACTTCTCATTTCAATTCTGGATTATCTGATGCTTTACCCTCTTGTCCACCTCCTATAGACTTTCCACTTCATCCGATGTACCGCACCATTGGTAATCGAGAAGACTATCAGGTTAGGATACCTAATAGATCTTATCATGGAGTAGTACCGGGTAATGTGCCCGAAACTTCGTCTTCCTCTACCAAACCACAGTTTCATAATTACAACGAAGCAGTACAGGATGACCATAGTAAATACTACGAGGACGTAGTGTACGACGAGGAGACCAATGAATACCTTTGTTTCTATATCGGGCTAACTGCCCAGGGTGATAAAGTTATCAACAACACTTCAAGTGAATTTTCGTGTACTCATTGGATGATTGATAGTGGCTGTACAGACCATCTATCACCATTTTTGGATGATTTTGTGAATCTTGGAGTTCACACTAGAACAGCAACTGTTGCAAATGGCAACAAGGTTTCGATGCATGGTCCAGGAACCGTGCTTATTAAACAAACTGGTCGAGACTCGCATCCAATAGTAAAATTACAAGAAGTATGGTATGCACCACAAGCATCACATCGATTGTTATCGATTCCATCACTTCTTGCCCACAATTATCATTGTGAGAGTACGCAAGATGGAACTAGTATTTGGAACAAGGAAGGATGCAGAGTGATTACTGCCACTGCATTATCCCCTGCTAACAATCTGCATTGGTTTGAATCAAATTCAATTACCCCAATGTCGCAGATTTCAGCCTCCCTTGCGGATAAAGACGATTATCATCTATGGCATCAACGAATGGGCCATCCATCAAAGAACGCACTCCGACATGCCACACGGCATCTATCTGGAATTCCTTCAATCAAGGAACCGGCTAACAACTCGAGATGTAAAGGTTGTATGCTTGGCAAGATGTTTGATCGGCCTTTCCCGAAATCCGAGAAACGCACCACTCGCCCACTGGCCCTAGTCCATATGGATCTAATGGGGCCAATGCTGGTAGAACCCAGATCACGTGCGCAATATATTCTTACTTTCATTGATGACTATAGCAGTTACGCGTTACTATCCTTTTTGCGGGTCAAATCGGATTGTTTACATCATTTCCAAAACATGGTGGCGTGGGCAGAGCGTTTCACTGCTCATACCCTAACCTCAGTCAGATCCAATCGAGGAGGAGAGTTCATGAGTCATGAATTTCGTGCGATCCTCTCAGCCAGAGGGGTAACGCATCAAACTTCTGTCCCAAACACTCCCCAACAAAATGGAAGAGCTGAGAGATTCAATCGAACCATCATGGAAAAAGCTGAAAGCATGCGCCAACATGCTTGCTTGCCCAAAGCGTTCTGGCAAGACGCAGTGGAGACCGCTCTGCATCTATACAATCAACAACCAATGCTTCATCATAAATGGAAAACTCCGATTGAGATCTTCAATGGAAAGAAACCAGATGCTTCTTATTTCAGAGTATTTGGATGTTGTGCTTACATCTTCATTCCATCAGAACAAAGGGCAGACAAGCTATCTCCCAAATCTGAAGAAATGACCTTTATTGGGTATGAACCTAATATGAAAGGATGGTGTTTCTGGTCTCGAAAGAGGCACAGAATGGTTGTTTCCACTAATGCCACATTTGACGAAAATCATTTTCCGCACTGTTCCAAAGATCAAGAAGATGGACCTGCCCCTATTCAAATCGAAAATCAAGACCAACCAGAAGAAGAACTGTCAAGTCAGCAAAGACAGCCTCAACAACATGCCCCGGATTACACATTCATACCAGTTCCCTTACCTGGAATAACCAGAGAAGTTCATCATCATCCCAGACGTTCTGGAAGTACTGATAATCGCTCAAGTAACAACAGTGATCAAGACGATCCATATAACTGGGATTGGAATGATCTAGAACAAGATCTTCCAGCTCCACCATCTTCTCCCAATTCACCATATAGGTCCAATGAGAAATCTGATAGCCCATTTAAAATATCACCGATGAGACCAGGTGTAATAAGACAGAAACCTGACACCGGACATCGCAGTTCTATATCAGATCGACATCAGCATAAACAGAAACTCATTTCGGATTCACCTCTCACATCACCACCACATTCTTCTGAAGAAGAAAATGTATGGAGAGTTCCAATCCAGAAACCGGTGAATTGGGTGCCTCCTAGGCAAAGATCTGGTCAAGGACTTCCAGAGTTTCGAGCTCTACCGCATCATTACCATCCATTGCGAGAACCACGCTCCACATTTAGAGCACCTGTTGATCAAAGAAGATCACAGAGAATACCAATACCCCGGATCCTTCCAGATAGTACATATGGAGATAGACCTCCTGTGCAAATCGAAAGAGATATAGAACAAGGACTAGAATCCATCCAGGAGGAGCCATCACCAATGAGAGAAGACAGAAGTCTAGAACCGGCTCAAGCCGAGAATGATCCCAGACCAACAAATGAAGAAGATCTTGGAGATCTTTATAGTAACAAGTGGATCACTCATCATTTGTCAGCCACTATAAGTCTATCAGACTGGACACTTCCAAAGAGCTACTGAGACATAGCAAAATTGCCCCAAGATCAAGCAGAAGCTTGGTATAAAGCATGCGATGATGAAATCAAATCACTCCATGAACGAAAAGTATGGAACTTGGTAGACCTACCAAAAGGTCGTGTACCTATCAAAGGGCGATGGGTACTTGCCATTCATTCAGGCAATAGAGTCAAAGCACAATACGTAGCCAAAGGCTTCACACAGATTTTTGGAATAGATTACGAAGAGACATTCTCACCTGTTGCCAGGTTTGAGTCAGTGCGATTAATACTTGCACTAGCAGCGCTAAATGATTGGGAAATCGAGGCGCTAGATGTCAAAACAGCCTTCCTATTTGGCGAACTGGATGAGGAAATCTATATGACTCAACCAGAAGGCTTCATCGTTAAAGGCCAGGAATCAAAGGTCTGTCGACTAAATCAAGCCATTTACGGGCTCAAACAAGCAGCTTTGCAATGGAACAAACTGCTCAACCAATCACTTGTCGCCTTTGGCTTCAAGAGATGTACTTCTGATTCAGGCATATATGTCAAACACATCGGAAAAGAAATAATCATCGTCATAATCTATG
>JBBPUI010001350.1:0-10517 GCA_038094615.1 Heimioporus aff. retisporus | reverse complement strand
CGCCTCGTAAGTGGTGTCTTCCGCTTGCTTTCTGAAGACTACCCCCGCATTTTGTGCTCGGACAGGGAACGCAAGGACATCTGCGTGCGGTGAGCCTCAAGAAGACTGAAGGTTCGAATGCCTACCTCCCACGTCCATGGTGCTAAGCTGGGAGATAGTTCCGGATACGTCCAGTCTGTCAGACTGGATAGTGGCTAATAGATTTTCCAGCATCCGCAAAACATTATTCCACTGGGGAAGGTTGGCTTGGCTAACATGGGGACCATACAGTTGTGCTGCAGTGCTGATTGCTCGAGCAAGACGAAGGTCATCGTCAATGCTGTGATCCGCTCTACCGGGAAGTTGGATGGGAAAAAAAACATGCGTGACAATATATTTTAACGAGAAATCCCCGGGATCAGGGGCGGAGCGAGACATGCAGGGAAAGAGGGATTTCGACAACAAGCTTCGAGACATTTGAGACTTGAGAACAAGGTAGGATGTGGTGAGGTCGAAGAGCAGAGCCGAACTTCACGTGTTCCTGTGTCCCTGGAACAGAACTTGAACTGCATGACACGCGCTTTGCACAGATAAGGACATATTAACTCACTTTATCATGATGAAAGAGATACCAACTGAAAACTACACAAAGGTAGTAATTGCAGAACCAAAAGTTATCGAGAGTGCCGGTGAAAACTTGAAAAGGTCCAATTTTGATCAACTGTTTGAACAACCTTTGGAATGCACAAGGCCGTGTATTCCAGATTAGCTTGCGGTGGGTCACCTGCGCCGTTGTGCACCCACGAAAGATGAACATTTCGAAAGAATTGTTCCGGAGAGTAGGCCAACGATACTGGTGCCAGTGACCACGGATGGAAGTTGTCGACAAGGTAATCACACGGCTCTCTTCCTTGCTTAACCCCTCCTCACTGGGCGGTGGTCCATGTAGGTGACGCGCTGTCAGTGCCACCCCATGGAGTCCCACTCAGCCCAGGTCTCCCCTCGCCATTATGTCATGCACCCGTTTGCATCGGTGTCGGAGAGAGACTCACGACTTGCTGCCCTGCAAACCTCGCTGCGTTCCATCGGTCGGCGTCCCGTCCTTTGCAGGCGGATGACTATGCTGACGAGGCTCCCGACGCGAGCCCTTAAACATCTCTCTGCACATCGCGGTACATCGATCACGAAGGACGCTTCCGAGATGCTGCACTCGGGCTCTCGCAGGCTCGCGGCTATTTGATACAACGTCAGCCAAATTAACCACAGGTAATCCCGTTTCCTCTTTGTGTACCGTCCATGCATGCGGTCCGCACAGTAATCGATACCAGTAACCGGTTTGAGCGGATGCCGCCGGTCAAGGACTCGGACGAAGGCCAACGCATTCTGAAAATCTATTTCATGGATAACGAGATCACCGCCCTGCCTTCAGAACCGCGAACAGCCGCATCGCGCACAGTCTTTGCAAGTACGTTGCTCCATTGTCCCCTTTTCCTGCAATTATTCATCTTACCTACGTTTCAAGGCAGCCACCTACTCGTGCCGATACTTCCTCGCGTCCGCCGCCTCGACGAACCAAGCATTTCTAAGAGCAGCTTACATTCCCACGCAACTTGCTCATTGAAAAAATATTGATCAACCTTAGTCTGTTTCTCTCCGAACCTACATTTCCCTTATGTTGTGCAGCTCAATCTCGCAGTCGCAAGGAGGTCCTCGACAGCGCCAAACTGTCCTGTACCCCATCATAGGTGGGACTGGGAAGTAATAGGTCTCTGATGGTTAGTTATTTCCGTCAATATGGGCCGTGCAGCTATGAGAACGTCCTGCCTTCCGGCAAAGCCCCCGTTAAAATCTCACTCAATACAACGTGATGCTGCTAGAACTGAAGGAAGTGACGTGATTGTATCGTACACAGAAATAGACAACCACTGGAAGGAAAGCTATACGAAAAAATGAATGAATGATCATACTAGGTAACACTTCGTTAGATTGCTTATGTAAGGTGCACCGCTCACAGAGGTTGGCAATTTGGTGGCGCGGTCACACTCGAGGGCCACATCGTATGCGCCTCGACAGATGGCTACGGTTGTCTCGCAGAACACCATGCAACCATCCATCTGAAGATGTATCTGCAAGCTTATCCGATAGTTCTAGCACCCAAGTGAACACCTTGCCCCCAGGGTTTTCTGAGAAATTAATCCATCGGGGCTGGACACGAGTAGACGACGGAGTAAGCGGAATATAGTATCCATTGTCACGCTCACCAGACTAGTAGTGGCTGCCATGACCGCCATGGGTTATCATCTCAATTCTCCCAAGCTGGCGAACAATGGCATCCCTTGTCCGTGATCTGCCGACCTCTCTACGTACTCTGCCTTCTCGATACGTGCTTTGAGGTGCTGAAGATGCGAAGATGAGTGGTGGCAATAACGGATGGCAAAGCTACTCGCCGTAATCACTGATGAAAATGCTCACCACCGGCCTCGAGATTCAATATGCCGGCGATGGAGGTATTCGTGTGCACTGCGAAGGCGATGGGGGCTGGCACTCTTGCTAAGTAACAGGCACTCCAAGAGGTTAATGGGTACCTCCGGAGGAAAGTCTATGAGCATGGGATACTCCTTGATGGCCAGTCACTTTAATCGAGTGCGACCCAGAGCTCGACCGTGATCAATACCATAACCGAAAGCAGCTCTGGATTCTCTGCATATGTTCAAACGCCAGGGAAGAGTAGCTGTCTGCCAAAATCTCCAGTTTCACGCAGGCATTGTCATTGTCTGTGACTCGATCCATCCAACCATCTATACCATGCTTGACTGTCCGTTCGACACCATAGAGGGTAACATGAGGATCTTCTCGATATGCCCCGTCGAAAGATTTCCCGTCGATGGATAGAAAGTCGTCAATATCACCTCGACGACGGCGTTGGAACTGAAAGCGATCGTTAGAAAGCCCGATGCGGTCATTGGCGAGAGATATGGCAAGGCAACGACGGCTACTTGAGGGTGTCAGCTGGATATCCTGGTTGAAATCGAGTGGGAAGGATGTCCAAGGCAGGGACAGGCACTGAGTAGTCTGTACCCATCTCCACCGGTCTCCAATCGCAGATCGGAGGGAAGTGCAAATTTGTGATACGCTGCGCGAGTCCCAGCCCGAGCTTGTGCAAGCGCCGGCTGATTTTGGCCGACGTGGACTGAAAAAGATCGCTGGGAAGGTCTTCACAGCCATTTTCGGTCGCCAGACAACACATCAAGAACAACTAAATTTCTTGTAAACATGAGGGCCAAGAGGCGATCGAGCCAACGTCGTTTGAAGAGTGCCTCAGACCAAGAGCCAGAGTACCGAACACTGCCATGGCAACCCTGAACCATCACTACAGGCGTCATCGCCTACCCGCTTACTTATACGTGAGATGTCGGCAGGACGACCTACCTCTCAGCACGCCGGTAAGGAATTCGGTGATATAGCCCCGGTGTTCATCGAAATCAGGGTCTTTGGGATCGGATTCAAATGGCTGATCTATCATGGTCCGTGTGAGCGAGAAAGTTTGCGAGCTCGGAGCGAAAGTGATTGTTATCAAACACGACGTTGGGGATTTCGATGGCTGGCCCAGGATATGAACAAATGAGTTTTCCTGCTGTCGTAAGCATGTCGCGAGCCTTTGGGGAAAGCTCAAACGATTTGTAAATGGTGGTCTCCGCTTGCCTTCTAAAGACCACCCCTGCACTTTGTGCTCGAAAAGGTAATACAAGAACATCTACATTCGATAAGTTCCAAGGAGAAGTGGAGGTATGAGGGCATACCTCCCGTGTTCATGCTGCCAAGCAGGGAGACAGTTCGGGCCATATCCAAGTGACCCGACCGGGCGATGGCCTGTAGATTCTCCAGCATTCTTGAAATCCCATGCCATTGGTGGCTGTCGGTCTAGCTAATGTGTTCACTGTCCTACAAACATGAAGCCGTAGCGATTGCTTGAGCTAGAGCATGGTCGTTATGAAGGTTGCAATCATTTTTATCAGGAAGTCGGAGTGGTCAAAACAATGTCATGCATGATAATATATCATAATCTGGGAGGGAACGTCAAGATCTGAGAGGCGGACGTAGGCGGCGCGACTTTCCAAAGTCACAAGTGATGGCGTGAGAACAAACTATCACTACTACTCTTGTACTAATTATTATAGGGGTATGCCTACTCCCCTTCCAAAGGTCGACTCTCCCCAGGTGCAGCGTATAGCCAACGAAGATCCTAATTACCTCAGTGCATACAATGTTTGCCTCAGATACGAACAGGAACTCGCCGGGTTCACGGACAAGCTGCGCCACGTCCGAATTCTCGGCTTCTTGCTGCTCCATGCGCCCACACGGGGTGTTCGCGCTGAAGTTGCCAAATGCATCCACTCGCGCAAGGACAACAGTGATCTCGCTGGAGTCGGGGCGTTCTTTGAACGCAACGTCATTATGTCTTGTAAGTCACTTCCATTCGCCACCCCCCGTCCCGCGTACTCATCTACCTTTGTTCAGTCAAGAAGTACAGAGGTCCAACGCCGGAACCCAGCGAACGCTCTTCTAGGTCCTCTTTTGAGAATGTGAAGGCTCAAGCAAAGGTTGATATCACCCAGGCCCCCAAGAGTCATGAGGATGCCAAAGAACGGGTCCGTGAATAACTGCGATTGTGTTCCTAATTCCTTTTCTCACTTCTCTACCCGGCTTGCACAGGCGCTGATTCGAGACGATTGGAGCTGTGTCGTAACTGGTGTAATCGACAGCAGAGCTCCTGACAATATCGTCGCCCAAGTCGACCCGGATGCCATCGTAGTCAATACAGAGTTGACTCATATTATTCCGCAAGACGGTATATTCTCTAGTGTGGAGCCTAAATCCGATGAGAGTGTCGAGGTTCGCGACGATAGCTGCTCTACCATATGGCAAGCAGCTCATGTCTAGATCCCTAGCTTGGCTATTCTGCTTCCATACTGGCGGTTCTGAAGCGGTTCTGTTGTAACATCAGCGTGTTCAATGGGGAGCAAGTTCACTCCCTGACCAATGTCATCACTTTGGAGTATAATATATATGACAAATTTGATTGTCTCGAGTTATACTTTGACGCTACGGTGCGTTTGTGCATTACCGCATGTTGCTCCGTGTCACGACGCTCACCAGCATTGCTTCATGATACAGCCTCAGAAAGATCATTATGAAATCAAGTGGTACGGTGTAGGGAAACCGCACCCCCACATCCGTCGATTTGTCACGCTCTCCACTCCCGACCCTGAAAATCTTCCGGTTCCTTTACCCGATTTGCTTGCCTTGCATGCGATGTGCTGCAAGGTGGCCCATCTGTCTGGTTCCGCCGAATATATAGACGCTATATATCGTGATGCGGACAGGATGGACGTCTTGCCGGCCGACGGCTCTTCGGGCGACGTTCTCCACCACATGCTGATGTCCCTGTCCAGCAGCGCCGTTGGTGTTCGGAGCTGAAAAGAAGTGTCTTCCTGTTTCAATCCTCGAGGGACCGCTTTGCCGCATGTTGATCATCCATGTGGGCTCCTACGATATTTTTTAGTACGAACTAGTTTCATCGTGATGTCATTTTTCGTGACCGTTTGTCGTAATTGACCCCAACTTAGAACCAGCGTGAATCACTATCAGACGTACCGATCAAGAAAGCAAAGGAGGCATGCACCTGTGGGTCCTTCGACAGTCAAATAAGGGACAGATGCTGGACTCGTTGGCGAGGTGGGCGAGTCCTAATATCGATCTAGTGCGTTCGACGCCGTCCCGACCATCACCGTAAAAAGATGTGCGAGAATGAAATACACCGCGCGCAAAAACATAGCGGCAGAAAAAAAGTAAAAAAAAATCTATACTTCTACTTAGCTAGTTAAAACATCGCCTTGAGCGCCATCTCATTCCGCCTCTGCTGTACCCTCTCCGCGCCAGCGCTGCCGACGTCCCCACCACATCCTCCGCAATCGTAGACACCAGCTGCGGTTTTGGGATGACATGCCGCTTCATCACGTCCTCCTTCAACGCCTCCACCGTGTCCTGCAGCTCCTCCATCTTCGCCAGTATGTTCTGGTTCCGCGTGTCCGACGTGATTTTGCCCATGTCCATATGCGCACATGTCCCGCTGACATCGTATGCTCGAGCTCCTCGGGATCATTGGATAATGTTGATATATGCGCGTCAATGTGTTGCTTGATCTGATCCAGCGCTACCGGGCGCATCAGCATCGGCAACCGATCACACACGTCGACTCACGTCTGATGTTGAGCGACAACAAACACCTTTTCTTGTACCTCGTCGATGTTCTCGAGTTCGTACTGCACCCCCCTTTCGACGAATCACGGATATAGATGACCGTAAAATTCACCTTACTAGGGTCATACAAAAATATGTCGATGAACGGCGTCCGGAGGGATGCAATCGTCGACGCCAGCTGAGAATGCCCTTTTTCACCTCGCGCTTGACCTGGAGGCACGCCAGAGACGTCGATGGTGTCCCCTCCAGCTCTAGTATAGGGTTGCAGACCCATGACCGCATCCACAAGTCCCATACAAGGCACCCGCTATGGGTGACCATACCTATGATAGGCCCTAGCAGCAGACGGAGTCCGTTGACGGCCAAGGATGTGGATGTGGCAGTCAAAATTCTATTAGGCTCATCGACAGCGAGAGGAGAAGTGGGAATGGTGTGACAACGCAGATTGGGCATGCGGGCGGTGCCGTTGCTGTGTCGACTGACGGGCGAGTCAGGTGGTGGGACAAGCACGAGTGGATGGGGGACATACTTGGATTAGGCATAGATACCACCATTCCTTCACGAGTGACACTGAAATCGGTGGTACCTTCTTGGGGTAACGTGTCTACATGTTGGTTGATTTTGAAAATCAGCTCGACACAACAGGCAAAGAGATGTCTCGCAAGACCCTCACGGAGAGACAGGCCATAGGTACTATTGAGAAGCTGCTTGTCAGCCTGGAAAACGGATGTTCTAGCTCTGTCCTAGATGACGAATAATGGGAGCGATGGTAGTCGTAAGATTAATGCAAATAAGTGAGGGAGAGTGAGTGATGCTAAAACCAGGAGGTACCGTGGTAAACGAATGCCATACGAAGGTTAGCGAACATAGTAACGTAGTGAGAGTGTACGAAACGACGGTAATAAAGTATCCAACATGCGGGCTGATCTCCAACATTTACTGTCCACCATCCAAAGGATAATAAACGAGAAACAGAAAAAAAAGAGTGTTTAATGATTAAAATCGTCCCTAGAAAGTGGCCGTCCATGGAGAAGCTTTCCCATGTGCGTCAATGTATAATCGACGCCTTTGCAACGGAGATGCATCAATGCTTTGAGTGAAGTGAGGGGTGTGTTTTCGAAAGTGGGCGTGAGCTCGATGCGCACGCCCTTCAGTGGTTTCCGGTTCTTCGGCAAGATGAACCCATCGGGTTCCGTTATGATCCCTTGTACGGGTTCCAAGTCCCTAGCGTACACCCCAAGGAAATTGCACAACCGGATATACGTCTCGTAGTCCTTCAGGTATAATTCCCCAGCGAACACGCTCAGTCGGTCCATTAGAGAGGAGGGGGGAGGAGTCCATGATTCAGTGGAGACGGGAGGGATGCTATACAAAGTGAGATCATTGCACGACTCCATCAAACTTGTAACGCAGGGTGTGTATAGATGAAGGTGAACCTTGCTGCTCGACCTAATATCCGCCAACAAGTGGCTCGCTTCATAAGGGCTGATAACGACGAGCACATCGCCGTCGAGTCCATTCGCGGAAATAACCCAATGCACGGGGCGCAAGTAGTCATCCATATTTTCCGATTCTTCGACGGTCTTTTCGAAGTCCGTGGTTACCCATACAGACCGACTCCAAACTCGAGCTTCATCGGTAGCTGCAGAAGTCGCCCCGAGAATGTCCCAGGCTGGAACAAAGGCATCAGTTCGCATATCAGGGGAGTCTGTCCTAGCAGGAAGGATGCCGGTCTTCACAAATTCGACAACGTCTGGATGAACAGAATGGATCGCTGGCGGCACTTTCGGGGGTCGTTGTACTTCTTGCTCCCGTCTCTCTTCACGTTGGAGCTCGCGCTCTTGTTCTTCATCTAAGCCGGCCGACGAGGACAATGGGACCCCAAGATCAATGCAACGCTGACGCATATCCGGATTGATCCCACTGATCAAAGAAAGAGAGCCAGAAGAAGGGTGGGGCTCGTAAAGATATTCCAATGACCTGGCTTCGGGCTGCAGCCACTCTGTAGATAGTGATTCTGGTGACAGCCCGTCATCACAATAACTGGACCAGGCAGCATGTCGAGATGTATGATCTGTTCCCTGCTGCGCCCAGCGAGGAGCCCAACGCTGAATATTGTCCCATGTTTCTCGTATAGCCCAGTGTAGGATATCCGCAGGATCGATGTCATCCATAGGGTTTTTGCCGGCCACAGCACGAATCCGCTGATCAACTTCGATCGGCGCGAAGAACATGATGGAATGTCCATACCCGAGCTTCCTCATTCGCATACAACCTATGGTGGGACAGTCGATTAGAAGGGCGCTACGTAATGACAACAGGGTATACCTTGAACCAGACGATCTTTGGTGACTCTAGGTCCCAGCGTGACCGCAGCGCGGAATCCGTTTGGAAACTTGATGTTTGTACCACGCGTATGAGCATCGTCAAGGTATGCCAAACATCGGTCTATTTGCTGTGCGAATGGTGACCCCCGCAGTAGCTGCGTGGTACCGTCTCGTGCGCATATCATCAACTCATCGTCCACATTGAAATATATTACCGCAGAAGCATCTTCCAACGGGGTGATATCCAGCTACATTTTGGCCAGCTCGTGGTTTTGGAGATCGAGCATTTGTGCACCAACGTCCAGCAGGACACGGATCTTCAGTACAACCAAGGTCTCCAGGAATTCACGTGTAGTTCGCTGCTTTCCGTCCACGTGGTTGATACACATATAGTGACCGTTCTCTGGTTGTAGAACGTATGACAGAACTTTTGCATTGGTTCCTCGTTGATGGTCTGGATCGCGTTGAGAGATTTGCAAGGGAAGTAGATATTGACCGTCGTTTGTTCCAGAAAATCCTGACGCGTGTTCAGCCAGCGAGCTCGGCAATTCGGTAATGATTCATAACCGGCCTACCTGTCACAAGGCGCTGTCTTTGTTCCGTTAGATCCCAGCCAGAACTCGACAGCCTCGAAGGAAACTCCTTCGCTTCCCTTGGGAACACCACATTTGAAAGGTAGAAATCTATCGTTGCCCGGTTCCGCGAGAAAAGAGGATACAATAAATCGCTCCATTGCCGCTCTGATTTCATGTTGACGCCGCTCAACTTCCAGAGAGGTTCCGGCACCACGTTTAGGGTGCATGCTCGAACCCAGAGGCCATAAATCAAGGATGGGTCGTGTTGTTTGAGCATCATCTCGAAGGAAAGCTTCAGCTGTACCTCGCTGAGACCACCATAGTAATAGGAAAGGTAGGTAAGGATGATGGCGGTGTCCGGATGACCAAATTCAGCTCTCGGCGCTGGGACGTCTTTCGCTCTATATGGGACTGCAAGCATCGTGCGTGCTGTCGCAAGACCATAGTTTACCCGCCATCGCCATTCCCCAAAAGCAAACAAAAGAACACCTGTAGCCACGAGCCCGCGTAGCAGTAGCAAGCCACCCCACAGTGAGTCAGACTCTTTCCTGGAGTACTCCTTCACTAATCGGGCATCTTCGGGAGATACAGTTTCGCAGGAGATGAAACCCCGAATTGCTTCTTCAAGACGAGGAGTAAAGCGAAGGTTTCTCATGGTGGTGTTCGGAAGGCGACCATCCATAATGTCTTGTACTAACAATGAAACCAGTTTTTCGCCAGCGTCCTTTTGCAGGATGTGAATGTATGGAAAGGTCCCGGGTGATCCTGGTTTGTATTCTACTCCGAGTTGGAACTCTTCTTTGAGGAATGATGCATAATCGCCTACAAGGCCGAGGACCTGTCCAACGGTGGTCCAGCGCTCGGGAGAGCCTTCAACATGTCGCTGACGACCAATGGTAAACACGAGCTCGGACCTGACATCTAGAATTTCATCGATCTCGTCCAGAACGTCCCGCGAATGAATGTGGAGCCACTTCTGGAGCTGTAACCACTTATGTGCGACTTCGTCGTCTTTCTCCCGAGACAGCTGTTTTTCCACGCTCGCCAGCCTGAGCGACAGGATGTGGTCTGGCTGGACGACAAGAATCCCGCGCTCTCGCATGCATTCCAACATGGTTTCATGGAGAGACGTCACGTTATGATCGTCCAGCTCAAGGGAGCGAGAAAACGGAAGGTGATAAATTCGCCTGTTCGTGAGACCGCCGAGCCGATCGGCCAGAATTTGGAAGGTCTCTGCTATGAGCGGTTTGGGGACGACGACGCGAACGAGCTGATCACCATTTGCGAGAACGGCGGCGGCGATAGGAACGATCACAGACGACTTTCCTTCGCCCGTATTGCGCTGCATGGCTGTGTTACTAGTGGCGCATGGTGA
>JBBPUI010001349.1:0-10517 GCA_038094615.1 Heimioporus aff. retisporus | reverse complement strand
CTATACACGACTGCCGTTTTATGTTAAAGCAGAGGACCGAACGACTAGTCTTCGTCGTCTTCGTCGTCGTCGTCGTTGCATTTTTCTTCCCCGCCAGACCACTTTCGCTCCCACAGCGGAAGAGGCGCATCTGGCTGAGGTTGGAGTAACGGGTGATGAGGTGGTAACGCGTTGCGAGCCACTTCGAGTCGCTGCATCAAGTCGTCCCGCTCTGACAACAGCTCGTGCAAATAGTCGATGGCTAGAAGGAGAGGGGGAGAATGAGGATAGACAGACTCTGAATGAGATCACTGACTTTTCGATAACACGACGTTCTCGCTTCGAGGCCCTGCCCGCCCGTCGATCCTTTCCCCGTCATCACTCTTTGCCTTGCCTTTTCCCCTTCGCCGACTCTTCGCTTTACCCTCTGCAAGCTGCTGTTCTTCCTCCGCCTGGCATGCCTCGATGAGCGCCGGGACGGTCTCGCAAAGGGCGTCATATCCTCTGCGGATGTTTGCCCTCCGTTTTTGCTCGGACTGGATATGGTTTGCCTTTTTTTGCGAGGGCGACAACAACGCTGCCTTATTTGGCTGCGATAGCTGTACTTCGTCAGAGAGGTCGTGCGAAGAGCAAGCGCGGTAGCGCTTGTTCGAGAGCTTCACATCCGGCGGTGAAGCGCGCTTCGCTTGCGACGCAAGCCTCGCACCCGAAGAGGACGACGTCAAGGGAGACTGCCTCGACGACGACGACGACGAACTGCGGTCGCATGCATAGGGATCCGCGCGGGTCTGCTTGGCATCTGCAGCCGGGTAGAAGGGAAGCTGCGGGAGCTGGCTGTGTGAGCGTGATGAAGCGCGATGTGAAGATGATGCGGTTTAGATTCACCTGCTCGGCTTCGTCGGCATTGTTATCCAGGGATCGTTGATGCCTCGCTGAATACAACAACGCGAGCTGATTGGGCTGTGCTTGTTGATACCTGTGTTCCGATGAAGCCGTCCGTTCGCTAAGAGAGTATGGGCCGGGTGGAAAGCGCCAGTTGTCTCCGTCCAGGGACATCAGATCCTTGGTCGCCTTCGTGAGCGCCTCAGTTCCGTGAGCTGGTGGCATGTGTTCATGGGAAATCTCGAGCTGCATGCTCCAGTCGACGGGAAACGCAGTCGCATCGAGAAAAGACTGAAATGCGCGAGACTCTGTGGGCGTGAGCAGCGACATCGTGGGCGCGGAAGAGCGAGAGACGTCGGTTGAATGGCAATGATGACCCGGTCGTAAAGGAGACGGAACGAAGAGGAACTGCACCGAATCGACGACCCGTGGATTTCCTAAGGCAAGCTTGTGGCTGAGCACGAACCCCATATGTCCCGATTTTCCGCTTTTGGCGAGCACAATGTGGGCCCACCTCAACGCACGCTCAGCGTCCCACCGGCATTCTGCCTCACGTCTACGGTCTACCGTGCGACGGCGCTCAGATCCCGCGCGCGTACCAGCTAGCAAATAGCCCGGTCGGGATGAGCCGGAGCCGCGAGAACCCCTATAGCCGTTGATGGCCTGATATTGATTCAAGGGCTATTTGAACGTGTTTACTCGACCCGCAGACTCAAGGTTTTTCGTAGACAGTTTGACAGAAACTCAAAAGTTGTACCCCAATATCATGCCAAGTTAGGGAGGGTAATGAAACATTGGAAATCACCTATTCTTGGAAGTGATCTACCGCCATGGAGTCCTGCTGCTGCCAATTCGTGCTGGGTATTTCATTAGCAGCAATTTGAAACGAAATTTTAGGTGCGGATGTCCGTCGTCCCGAGGGCTTCTCGAACACGTCTTGTATAGCAGCTGTCGTTCGGAAATTATTCATCGACGCAGGCAGATCGCGGGGAAGACATGACACCAGCGCCCATCTCACAACTGCCGAGCCATCCCTTATATCGGTCCAAGTCCACGTCGCATCGTATTCATGACAGCGTCACGGTATCCTTCCGATATATACAACGGCGGAAGATGCTACCAGTCTCCAATAACATTGAGGACACAAATGCCGAGTCAGAATCGACCGACCACAATGGTATAATTGATGGACCCGTCTCCCAGCTCTGATATCAAGTGCCGGGGGAATGGGTCGGCAGCACCTGGGCTGGTCATCCGGTGGATAACCGTGAGACTACCGGTCGTCCCAAGAGGAGAGGATCGATGGACATAAAGCGGGTTCCTGCCTGCTGGTAGGAAAATTGTCAGCAGGCACCACCTTGATATATCGCGTGCGGCGGTGAATCGCGCACGTTCATCGATGAAACTTGGCCGAAAGCTTGTGTGAGATAATACTCCGCTAGTAGCGACGACCGTTGCGACGCTAGACCGGGAAAGTGCCTGTTAGTCCAAAAGTTTCTAAAGGAGACCAGGAATGACGATGGTTGCTCCAAGTTTGTTGCATGGCAAGGGAAGTTGGCCGGGAGGGTCAACAACCTTCCCGTGGTCGGATGAGACGGCCAAACCGACGGCGTCCGAAACGCAGCTGCCAGAGAATAAAAATAAAAAATAAAAAAAAGGTCAGTGAAATTGACAGCAAAGGATCCCGCTTACGAAGGTAATGCCATCAACATTGAACGTTTGAACCCACAAGTGATTCAACCGTACAGCCAACTATCTAGGTAATTAAATACGGAAAATTTGTTTAGCAGGGATCACGAATCTATGTTGAAAACACTGCAAAGTAGTCGTATAAGTGGTACATCAAAGAGCAGAGTATGCAAGGACGAGATGTGATGGAGTGAGGGAAAACCGTGGTATAGTTTCTTTTTTGTTTTTAAAAAAGGCGTAGAGTATGAGGGTCAGAATCCATCAACGTCTGAAAAATCATGAATATGTTCAGCAAATTTAACGCGTGACAGTCCGCGGAGAGCCTGAAAATCGCACGGCGACAACGGAGCAAAAAGGGAGAAGCAGTTGGGCGGGGTTCTATCGTTGGGGCGCCAAGGACGACAGGGACAGTCCTCGTGCAAGCTCGGGCTTCCATGCGAGCCTTCGAGATGCTTCAGCGTAGTCGACCCATTCTCTTGTTCGTTCCTTGCTTTCGAGCCAATTTTCGTCTAGCGACGACACTTCGAGCTCGTAAAAGTGATATGTCGTTGAAGGCGACTTGACGGTTGTCACGTATCGTGTGATTCTACCACGAATGCCCGCTGGAAGTGAAGAACGAAGGCAGGGAATGGGATAGGACATTCATCAGGAGATGAGATGACGGATAGAAGGACAAAGGGTGAGACCTTCTTCCAGGGCTTCCCGCGAGGCTGCTGCCTCCAATATTACGTCTGTGGGCTCCCAGCCCCCTTTTGGCACTATAAAAGAGCCGAGTCAGTCGCAGAAACGACGAGATAGGGTGACCAAAGGTGCCGGCAAGAATTGACACGCATGGCAAAACAACAGGGTCTTGCGGCATGCGAAGAAAAGGACGGGGAGTGGGGAGATACGCACAGACCCATAAATCTTGACGCTTGCGGCTCGTGACGACAAGCACCTTGCTTGTAGCGCTTGCGATCGGAATTGCGCAGCATACCACGCGAGGAACTTCGCGTCCTTTCGTGCCCATTATCAAGGTTGACTAAAATGCCTTTACAGGCAAGCTCAGGAGGAGAGGGGATTCGAAGAGGATCTGGAGCGTCTCACAATTACGCCGAGGGCTAAACTGGTGACAGAACGAATATGAGCACGCTCTCGACCGGGGCAGGGGCGTTTCGGACCTGGTGTGTGGTGCTGGGGAAGGCTTAAGGGGCACTAATGTAGAAGGCGGATGTGCGGAGGGGAAACCGAAAGGAAAGACGGAGGAACGTGACGACGAACGGGTGCCGGGGAGGCGGTGGAAGAGAACGGCAGGGATTTTTCTGCAAGTTTTTGAGTGCGAGCTGGTCGTGTGTCTGGAATTACGGAGCGGGCTGCGTTGAGCAGGTAATGTACGAAAGTGAACCAACGGGATTGCCACAGCACGCACGTTCGCCGGCATTGCCACGGCACCACCACATCTGGCGACACGACTCGTCCCCTAGATTCATTCAAATCGATGAAGAACGCCTCGTCACGGCAGTCCCATGCGACCCTAATTTAAACGGTTCACGGCATTCCACCTCCCCCGCTCCGAGTCTCGGAGCACGATGGTGTCGACAGGCCCTTTAATTTACTCTCCACCTCATAGTACGCTACTACATGGACAGGTCTGCAAAGTTGCGGTGCGATCTTCGCATCTATTCATTCCACCTGAAAATAATTCAAGCACCGTGAGACCAGCACAGGTGGACAAGTTTGATGCTTACGCCACTAGGAACATGCATAAGACGCCGAAAGCCATCGCGCCGAACTTGAGAAGTTTCATCAATCATCCGAACGCCCCAATTCAGGCAAGCCGTCTTACCTCGCGCAACGCCTGCGCTCCGCTTTTACTCTCCGCTAGCAGACTGTTCGCCATGACAATTAAACATAATCAGACACCCTCCATGGCTCTGGAACTCACGTAGGCAACACCGCAACAGCACCAATATACAAAAACCCTCCGGCAACAAAGGGTATTACCTGTGTCACATCAGATCGCTTGACATGCCAGTTGGCTAATACACGTACCAAGTCTGCAGGCTGCACCGTGGTGCCAAGGATGCCGGAAGCGTCTTGTCTTACGGCCGCCGCCAAGTCCACTGTCGCTGGCGTCGCATCGGAGGCTGACAGATTATGAATCGCTATCCCCATGAAGGTGCTACACAAAGTGTGCATTAGAAAAAAATACTGAATGATCACTCCACAATTCCCAACGGCACTCACCCAACCTGATCGGAATTGCTCCAAAATTCCAAATGAAAATAGCACTCCAGAAATACGAAAACGTACGAATGCACCGATGGCAGTGACAAACTGCGATTGCATGGCCTGTCGCTTGCTAAATCCGCTGCGGACTAGAATCGAGTAGTCCGCAATCTCGTGGGGTATTTCATGGGCAAAGCAAGCCAAGGTGGTGGTTGCACCAATCAAAGGGGAAGAGTAAAAAGACGCAGCCATACTTGATACAGACTCGATCAGAAGAACATCCACACGTATCTGGCGACTCACGCAAGGCCGTCCGTTCTATTAAGGAAATTAGCATGAACCACGACACGGTAAAGAGACATGTTCATCATACATACATATTGTGGACAAAGTCACCAAAAAGGTTCAGATAGGCCGAAAGCTTCGATGGTGCGGTAGTAGATTGCACCACATCGATTTGTTCTGATTGGCTGTTTTCCGACCCTTTCTTTCCACCTCTGGGCCGCAGACCGTCAGCTGACGGCGTGATCGAAACACCAGAAGCAACGGCGTTGGCCGGTCTATCTGCATGCGAGTGAGAGTGACCGTGTGAATGGCCCTCGGCTCCTTCATCACCACCGAGAACTCTCAAGGACTTCTCCATGATGAAAAACGCGGAGAATCCAATAAAAATACCGAGCCTGCCAACCACAGTTGAGTTATGAAACGTGCGTCAATCAGAGGTCATATACCCGATCAATATGTTTCGTTTGTCTTCCACCATGACAAAATGAGCACCCGAATCTTGATGCTCGCCAAGGAACGCATGGGGCACAAGGTGTAGGAAGACATCAGACAGGAGGCCGCCTGTCTGCGTAAGTTCTAAGATCAAATAATTCTAAATATTGATGAATGCGGAAGCTAACGGCAAATGCGGTCATGGTATTGAGGGTGTTTGCATCGATTTCCGCGGGAATGAACGCAAGGATAAAGTTAGGTATCCTGAAACGTTGGTGGACTGAGCAAACCAGGTTTCGAACATCCTAGAATCAAGGAAGACGTACGAGCTGATGTAAAACGTGCCCAGAACTGCGAAAAAATGTTCACGAACGTGCCAAACGGTTCAAAGGATGGAAAAAGAACAGACCTGCGTTCCAGCCAGGACCAAAAGGAAACAGCCAGCTGAAAACTTGACGCATGATGGGCGACTCATTATCTTCCACGGCACGCTTGAGGTCGCTCAGCTTCTCAACCGCAACGCAGTCATGAATGTCGGAAACCTAACCATCCAACAGGTTAGGCTGCCAGCGGTCGACACTCTGGAGAGACATTCACCCCAACGACCAGCTTGGGCTGCTCAGAACAGAGAACGGTGTGTGTAGTTAGTGCAAAACACAGAAAAAGAGCGACAAAGAAAAGTATGTTATGCCCTTGGAGCAGGCCCATAATTTTGAATTGGAGAAGGTCACGAACAAGAGCCGACGTTGGAGTGGTGCGTCGGAAGTGCTCCGAATTCCGAAATAAGTTCAGCGCTGGCGCGACCTTGCCAACGGCCTCGATACCATGTCTCATGATCAAGACACGTATCCCTCTGCAGCAGAGCAACTCGCTCTTGCTGCGGCTGAAAAGCTCATGGTCACCACAATGGCTCGTTATGATCCTTCACATGATGTCTTTCACGGTACGGCAACTTGTGGCCTTTCCACCCTCGTTTGACTTTCGTTTCGTGGCTCGCATGGATCAGTCCAGCGCGTGAGGAGGACGGCGTTGTCGCTCGCGCGTTCGCTTTCTCACAGAAACCCTGATTTGCTGGTCGTGGATCTTGCTACACTCTTGCACGATGTATTGGACAAGAAATACGTGTCGGCTGCGGAAGCCGCCGATCCTTATGCATATTTTTTGCCGTTCTTCCAGTCTTTGGTCAAGGATTACGCGTTAGATCTGATATCCGACGGTCGGGCTGCCCTGATCGTAAAGATTGTCGAGAACGTGTCGTGGACGACGGAGAAGCATCTGCGGGACACTGGCAAGCTCGAAGAATGGCATGCGACCTGCATAGAGCTTCACTGTGTTCAGGATGCGGATCGTCTGGATGCGATCGGAGCATTCGGTAGGTCATACGATATGTTTTCAGACTTGGAGGCGAAATTATTGGATGATATATGTAACAGGTATAATGCGCTGCGCCGCGTACAGTGCAGCTGTGAATCGGTGTGTTTGGGCTGTGCATGTTCCATTCCCAGACCGAAACTTCATACACCCCCAGACCTCTGCATGCTCCGTCGGGCCGTAATGACACTGCTATTCAACACTTTTATGATAAACTTCTTCTTATACAGGACAGACTCAAGACGGATTATGGGAAAAAGTTGGGTGTCCAACGCCATCAATTTGTGAGTTACAACGCCGAATGGTCGTTCGTGTTTTAGACACCTACATACTAATTAGATGCTGTCATTTTTGCGGGAAATCCAAGAAGAGTATGATGTTTCGCCGGTGTTATCGACATCGTTAGGGTGATTGCAAGGAAAAGTGTCTCGATTAGACATCTCCCTTCTTGGAGCAGCATTTTATGTACCACAGAGTTGGGAGACCGCGTGGGACAAAGCTACCATTGGATTGGCATGGATCTGTTTCAGCTTCACGTTCCTACTCAGACTCCAGTCTACCTGATTGCCTGATCGGCGTTTGTGAAGGTTGATGAATCTTGTCAACCGAAAAGGCGAATGCAAATATGAGGCCGGATATACTAGTGAATCCAGTCGGTAAAGGCCAGTATTAGAATGTACTAAGGTACTAATCGTGGGACTTGGCCGTGATCAATAAGGGAATCTTAAGAACGACCATCTTTGTCGCTTGTAAACCCAAGATCACTTCCAGCTACATCGTTTATCCTTTCCGCCTTCGGACAAGGGAGGGCTGTGGCTCTCCATCCACCTCGGAAGGAAGCTACCGCATTTATGAATCCGAAGATGGTAAGCCAGATCTAATACGGTTTCATGCGTCAGCGAGGGCAGCTCCTCGAGCAAAGACCCACCTCATTCGTAAAGATGCCATGCTCAAGCGACCTATGAGGAGCTCAAGGGAGTAACAAACTCTAGAGAAAACAGCTTACCAGTGGAGAGCCAAAGGTAAATTGGCGGAATTGGCTACAACTTCATTCCAAAATGAGTCCCACTTATTCCGAAGATCTTCCTGGTCCTCTGCTACGACACCCTTACCCTTTCTCATCGTTCTCTCCTTCATAAGCAGTAGCTTCCTGTCCTCAAACAAGTGCACGAACTGGAGGACGACATACACCGCCCATGCGCGGCAAGACCACCTAGCAAGGGTACTCGTGTTCAAATGGATTCGTTTTGAGCGTCGAAGCGACGCGAAAAGGGGGATTGTAGCCGGAATAAGGTTGTGGGTACGCAAATAATAGAGATGCTCCAATGGGTAATACGCCAACATGGACCATCCCTGCAGGCGCTCGATTGTAAGGAGCGCACGCGTGGGCGGAGGGTTTCTTTCCATAGATATCATCCACTGCAAGATGGGAAGAATACCTGCCCGAAAAAATGGTTGATCGAGCTAATCAGCGCAGAGTGGGTGATTCATCACGTACCCCAGAATCTGCCCAGCATCTTGAAATCACCGATTATGCCAGAAAACCCTGTAAAGGACGTGGCAATGCTGCTAGTCGGCTCCTTTCGCAGACCCATTCGATGCTGGAATTTCGCCCGCGCAAGTAAAATGGGGGCGACAACTTTCATAGTATATTCAATGAGCTAGCATAACGAACGTGAATATCGGTGGGCTGCCTCAAAAGTCATGGTTCCATACCGTGAATAGCTTGCTGGGTAGCGCGGGCGCTCGTGAGCGGGAAGGATGCAGAGAGAAGGACCGTACGCAACTCGGTACCACTCCACGTTGACAAAAACCGGATCAGATGGTTGAGAGCTTCCGATGGTGGGACGAGCGCGAAGACCCCCAGAGTGGCATCGCTGATGTGCGCCAGCGCATCGGCTTTGGCTAAACGGGACATGGACGTCAGGTCGATCGTCCAGCAGCTTTTCAAACTCAGCACTACTACTTGAACGAGATCGTCATCATGAAGATCAGCACAGCTCAACAGCGTGGACCTACACGAAAAGGTGTGAAGCACTTGCAGTGAATTGTGGTACTTGTGAACCTGAAGTTGACGGGACAGCAGTCCTCTGTAACCCATGAGAACATTCACCAACAGATGCCGACTTGCAGCGGACCGAATGGTCATCTGTCCCTACTACAATCATGTCATCCGTTCCGTCCGGTATCGCCGTGGGTTGCATGCCTTGAACAAGTGCATGTTACTTGACTGATCGTGTTCTTACAACGTGAGCGAATTAAATTTGGGTGTACTACCTCACTCCCGCGTGGGTTCCTGTTCGATTATAGCGACATATGTCCGAAGCATCGCCGGTTACATCCACGGCTCGGAAATTTTTATTGCTGTGCCCATATGTCAATGAACGTTCGGTTCGCCGACATCAGCTGGCCATTACAACCTAGCACGATCTCTGCCCAGCATGTGACCACACCATGCGCTGCCTTTCGGGAGCACAGCTTACGGGTTTCGCGAGATAAGTATGCGGGTGCGGGGCCCTGCGTTGCCTCTCTCCTACCCTTGGTCGCAATGGTGGCATCGTTGGTTTTTACTTTACTCTTTGCTCTCGTGCGGACATCTATCGCACAGACTAGCACAAGCGTCGCTCCGACGGCGACCTCCACTGTGGCTTTGAACATGGCAGCCAGGGCTGCCGGGAAGCTCTACTTTGGTTCTGCTACCGACAACCCCGAATTGACGGACGCAGCCTATGTCAGGATCCTGAACGACACTGCTATGTTTGGACAACTTACGCCCGCAAACAGCATGAAGTGGGTGCGTTCGTAGTTTTTCAGGCCCTGTGATTGTAAATCCAGCAGTTGAATGTCTGTTCGCTCAGGATGCCATCGAACCCGAGCAGAATGTTTTCAACTTCACGGGAGGTGATCAGATCGTTGCACTGGCCGAGGCAATCGGGAAGATAATGAGAGGTATTTCGATATATGTTCTGCTGATTTTTTGTGCTCAACATAGTTCCGTAGGCCACAACCTTGTCTGGTATAGCCAACTCCCCGACTGGGTTATGTATGGAAACTGGACTCCAGAAAGCCTGACATCAGTCATCGAAACCCATGTATGGACCGAAGTCTCACACTATGCGGGGAAAATGTGAGTTGTCGGCATTCTTCACACCTAAAGTCTTAGGAGTAAACGACACAATTGGTAGCTGTAGGTGGACTAGTTACACAGTCATTTAAATTGTTCACGGACATCTCTGATACCGCTCAAAGACGCATGGGATGTCATAAATGGTGAGTTTAGTATTTTAGTTTTTTTTATGCTGTTGCACCCCTGACAGTCTCTGTCAGAACCTCTCAATGATGACGGGACGATGCGTTCAGATGTGTTTTACGATACATTGAATACATCCTACATCAGCATCGCACTACAAACGGCCCACGCCGCGGACCCCCATGCCAAACTCTACATCAATGATTACAACCTTGAGTATACTGGTGAGATAGACTGACAGTCCCCGTGTATTTTCCGTAGTGACGCGATATTTCAGGCGCAAAGATTGATGCGATGGTCCAGCTTGTTAAAGACCTCTTGGCTGCCGGGGTCCCAATCGATGGCATCGGTTTTGAATGTCATTTCATCCTCGGTGAAATCTCTCCAAGCGAGCTAAAGACTAACATGGAAAGAATCACTG
>JBBPUI010001348.1:0-10519 GCA_038094615.1 Heimioporus aff. retisporus | reverse complement strand
TACTAATCAACGTTACAGCACTGTGACCCGCTGTAGCGCCGCTGCACAAGGGGGGACCTTGCCATAACGCTGTGACACCTGTCACTCGCTGTACAGCATTGTACATAACATCCGTGATTTGCTGATGAAGCTTGACTGCAACTTCCCTGTAAAGAAATGCATGATCCAGTCGTTCGTCAGAAGAAATCACTGCTGAGAGTAGTCCAAGAAAGTCGCTGAGTGATGCATTTGTTCGATATACCAACTCCTCTTCTGCCAAATACTTAGCTACCTTCTTGTCCATTTCCTGATGTTGTGCATCGGTGTAATAACCAACCACAAAGTTATGATTGTCGACACCCATAGATGCACCACCAGTGTGACCTATAGTTAGGGTTGACAATCCCTCTTGTAACACATCTTCTGAGCTGCCTGACGTTGTACAGTTCACTCTGTTAGTAGACATGCAAAGACATGGATAGATGCCCCTACTGCTGAATCGTTCTGTGGTCTGTGCAGGACGCTGCAGGATCCCTGAAAAGTGATCAATGGAGGGGAAGACAGAGATGATGGTGAACTCCATACTGAGCCTGCGAATGAGACGGTACCTTCCTGAGAACCAAGCACACTCCAACTTGTCACGTAGCCAAAGATTTTCCTTTATGAGCTTGACTGCATCCCTGCTGCTGATAGACAGTTCAGGATTCAGTCGTTCGTCAGACACGATTACCGCCAAGAGTGGTGCGGAAAGGAGCCAGAGTCGTGCATTTGGTCGCCATGATACCCCTAACTCGGCTACTAAGTATTCGGCAGTTTTCCTGTCCATTTCATCATGCTCCCCGTCGCTGTAGGGATCATCCACATAGAGGGGATGATATTCCTTGATATCCGTAGATCCTGGAGAGCCGAAGCTGCCAGTTTCCATAATGATTTTCCGGGAAGATAAAATGTGAAGGGAAGCAAAGGGGTCATGTTGCGTCACGGCGCAGTGTGACCATTGGATGACCGCGATTAGTCAGGCACTAACCAGCCTAGAGGCGGACCGTCGACGGCAATAGCAACGTCTTTTCACTCCCCAGTGTTCTTGGGGTACATTATGTTGGCTCACATGAGGCGCAGGCCGAAATTCAGTAACTCTTTTCTGCTGAGATACGCCGATCGGAGAAGTCCCTAGCTCAGGTTTAACACGGGCATCGCCAACGTACGCGGTTGAAAGTGTACCCACTACGCCATGGAGTCCAACCACAGCGAGTCTATGTTTTCTTTACACGGCGGATGCGACGAACGGGTTATAAACATTCTCAAGACCTCGGGGTAGCCGTTCGTCGCCGAGCTTGAAGGTGCTCGTCTTCCTATTCTACCAGCAGCGTCGCCGCCATCAAAGCCCTCCTGATTGTCCAAGAACTCTTGTGTGTCCGTCATTCTCCCACTCTTTTCCACTACCAGCCAACAACTATCCGCACGGCGCACCCAGGTCAAGGTCGAGGTCGTCGCCACCCAGCACGCCCTCGCCTTTTTTGACCCTGCCAACAGCGGCGCCCGGGTCCGGACAGTCGCTGGCGAGTGGTCGGTGCGTCCCCCGTCTCACACTCATGCACATGGCCCTTATGCCCACATCGAACTCCGCTGCTGGGCCAACATCGTCCTTGTCGTGCCTTGCCCCGCCAATACCCCCTCATCAAGATTGCCTCAGGTCTGTGCGATAACCATGCCGCGCATCTCCTCCCATTGGTGATTCACTCGCGTTCGCTCACCCCCGCATGCAGACCTCCCTCCTCCGCACACTCGCGCCTACAACGTCCACGTACATCCCCCCTGCGATGAATGCGTTCATGCACAGAAACCCCATCATCGAACAGCATGGTCCTACCGGCGAAGGCCTCGCATGTGGTGATGTTGGTATGTCTCCTTCGAATAATCCCTCTGTCATCGCTCACCAGCCCACCAGGAATTGGCGCCATGACAGAGTAGCAAGACATTCTTCGCATCATCGTCGACAAGGTGCAGTTCAAGAGGCATGTCATCACGAGAACTCGGAATCTAGACAACGTATGTTACGCGCTAGGGTACTCGAACAATTTTATGCCATCGGTGTCCTTCCGTTCCGTCTCACTCTTCCCGACGCGTGCGTACTACGCTATATGTCGCTCTTCGGCCAGGATATGCAACCCATCGAGGAATCGCGCGCTTGTATGCGGGGTAAACGGCTGCAAGAGGATCGCCGTGATACGAAGGGTCTCGAGCTCAGTAAGGTAGCACGACAAGGCCAGGTCGGGTGGACCCGACCACGGTTCCAGCGCTGTCAAGAGTCCATTCGCCTGACACATCGTTAGTCGAAATACGCCCAAGGAGTAACGCCCGCACATGATTGATGGCCAACACGATCGCGTGAAGCGCGTCAGCTACTTAAAAGCGGATCATGGCGCCCGCACGCCTGGCCCGTCGAGCACGCGCAGCAAATCTTGGTTCGTCGACAGCTTGCATGTCTCGAGATCCATCTTGGTCACATTCGAACCGTCCACCTCATCAAATAAATCACTTGTCAATGTTGCAGAGAAGTTGGCACCACGTCACTTGATTGCCTTTGACGTGACCCAGAGGAAACGATTGCCGAGCACGTTCCATCTCGTCGACGTGTTTCCAGAGCTGCTCTTCCGGTCATTCTGCGCACCTGCATGACAACACGTTCATACAGGCAATATCACACTCACACTCGTCGTTCCGGAACCGCCCCCGTGCACACCAGGTAAAACCGCACCGGGTCCACGCTGCACTTGTCCATCGTCGTCAATAGGTCTACCGCGTCCTCAGGCAACTTAGATGTTCCCTCTTGTCCCGCCGTCCAATGCGCATGCAGCAGCAACGTCTTCGGCAACCGCATTTTCGTCCCCTGTAAGATCGCCGCCGGATACGCTGCATGGGACCCATGGCCGTCAGCGCAAGATTGCCCGCCTACCCCCATCACGCACCGAAGAATATCTTTTCCGATCACTTGGCACGTCCGGGGGCCACGCGTTTTCACTTGCTACACTGCTGAGATGGATCAAGAGCGCGTCGAACTAGACGTAGACCGCGGTCGGGTCGCCCCACACGGGTATCCCTAACGTGGGCCCCAAGGCAATATGGTCCCTCGGTTGCAATATTGACAGGTCCTCCAGCACCGTCGTGGCTCCTGCACGACCGTGTTCTGGTACACATCCGGACGGCACCGCAAACCCGTCCTTGGTCCTGGGGTTGCGTTGGTGGGTGGGATAGTGCGAGAGGATAGGCGAAACGTGTAGTTGACCTCGCGGGATCATATCATGGTCGAGTCCGTCTCGATCGCAATGTTGGTGTCGGCGGATGTGGTGCGACGCGCATGGGTGGGTAAAAGGACTCCTCAGCGGTGGTGTAGTATCCCCATAGGTATTCTTATAAATGACGCCCTTGTCCGCGAGCGTGCGGGGAGTGGGGGCGTCACGATGGTGGGACGCAAGAAAGGGTGCTCAACGTTCAACGGTCACACGGTCCGGTCACAGGTGCTTACTCCTGCCTCATCATTCATTGTCGCGCACGATGATGTGCGACCACGACCCATCAACATCAACTCGCTCAGTCTCGCCACCGTCGTCTTTGAAGATGTTCAAAGAAACGTGACCTGGACCCTCTTCTAGCCTCACCTCCCTCCATAAGATTTCACCTTCTCCCACCCCATCTTTTAATCCCTACTGTTGCCAATTCCCCGCTCCGAACTTGCTGGTGCTCACTTTTGCCATCGCGCCTCTCATGACTTACGTTGTCGGACGGTATTTTCTGCGTCCCCGTATTCTCCATATCCTTCCCAAGCAGCCAAGGATGCCCTGCTTCATGGCGTCGGTCGCGCGGTGCTCGAGCGAGCGGCAATTGGCGTTGGAGCACTGATTACGAGGAGCGTTGTGAGCGGCCTGTGGACACTATCAAAGAGTGGAACTTCATCAAGCCCCGAAGAAATTGCACCACGCAGTCGTGCACAACCAACTGGAATGCTTCGATGGACGCATGGGAGACGATGTGCAAGACATGCGTAGAAACGGCTTTCCATTGCCCCTGGCGGCCCCATGGCCAAGTTTGCTAGGCAGGTCCCCTTCGTCTCTCATCTCGTTGATTTACTCATTCGTTTATCAGGGAGACCGATGACGTACCCGCCTTGTCTTCCCTTGCGGCTGGCCTCTCATTCTATACTTAACCGCCACCTGAATGCCTCTCTCTGGTGCTGCATTTATTTGACTCGCTGCTCTTCCTTTTCGTATTCCTACCCGAGGCTTCTCATTTTGCGCCCCTTTTCCGACACAGGAACCAACACTCCTTACCCGCGTGGCTTCCTTCGTTACTCGCATCGTGTCAAATACCAGTGCAATCAAAGCAGCAAGTACTGCTTCTTGCGAGCATACTTTTATCACGTCTGATCTCTCGGTGCCGTTTGGAGTATTGTGTGCTGTGCAAGGCAAAGGCAAATGGTCGCCATTGCCACCTTCTAAATGACCCCGCGGTGCTCACCAACAAACCCCGAAAACTGCGACCTACTTCAGCAACTTTATGCTCACTATCCTTGCCTTCCCTTATCCTACACGTCCAACCGTGTCTGTTCTGCTCTGGACATATACCTTCCTTCGGTCTCGGCAAGGTCATGGTTATTAGCTAACAGAATCTGAGATACGCCGATACGACTTGGGTTCGATAGCGCATCGCGGGTGTCGTACAGGATTTAGCCGGTATTGGTACGCAAGTCTCTTGGGGTTCTATTCACTGGAACGGGTTGGCGCATCGTAGATGTGAGATTGGGGAAGAATATCGACTGGTGATTCGAAAGTTGGGTTTCCAGACTTCAAATGGGATATGAAACCATCTTGGCAAGGAGAATAGCGAAGTCGAAGGCGGTTTCGTGTTGGGTGGTGATATGAGGCAATGTCTGGTGCCCAAGAGGGCGGGAATACGCGATCCCAGCATGTGGGTACTTGGTAAGTTTTGTCTGAATCCCGCGAAACGACGTCAACTCGCGGGATATGTGCATGTAGACGAGTCGACTTCCGCCTCGAATTCTCCGATGCGACATTCAACAACAGCAGCGGGCCCGAGCATGACGTCCGTGCGTCAAGAAAATAGCGTTATCACTACGCACGATATCCGAGTATCAAATTCGACGGCTCCACGTACACACATGATGCACAAGGATAATGCTACGGAGCAAGGATTCTGGGCTTATCTGGAGAAAATGGAATTGAATGCTGCAGGAATGTGTTACCCCGAGATTGCCCCGAGAATGCGCTCCTGCCCATCTGGGGTCACGGGATCCTCGCCCCTCAGGAGCAAGGACGCAAAAGCTCGAGACATGCAACAGGCCAAGAACAATCAGTACAACCTTGGCCCTCCACTTACTGGCATTCCTTCCGCGAAACAATAGTCGTTGGAAGGTGGATGTTTGACGTGGTCAGCGAGGTGACGAAACTGATCAATGCAAATGCTCGGAGCCAGCTTCCTACAACAACGACAACCACCACCACACCTATAGTACTAAATCGAGCAACCGGGTCCGAATGTAGTGCTTCTTGGGGACTGTATAACCTTCGAATGTGTCCATCCTACTGCGCCTACGATAATCGTTACCAAAGTTTATGGCTCATTCCCACAACACTATCCTTCACTCCCTCCTTTCTTACTCCACCACCTCCACTGATGGTTGTGGACGATGAGGAACCCGAAGGCGAAAAGCTCGAGTTGAAACGAGCGCAGAATAAGCTCAAAGATGCCAGAAGCGCGTAAAAAGGGTTACTCATCGCTATTCAAGTCGTCATTTTGGTCCTGTCGAACCTCAGTTAAATGCATAGTCAGCCTCGGAGCCGCAAGCTACCAGTTACTCCCGGCCTGATCGCGACGTTACGACGCATATACCCGACAATCGCCTCACAGCACATTCTCTGGGGCTCTCCGCTTGCTTACTGAGGGTGTCATTGTCCCCATCTTTTCGTTTCTGCTTTCCCGTCCTCATGTTCGAAGCCTCTGCGAACCTTAGCGTGGTTAGTGTCAATTCGTATACTACCCTCGTGCTCAGCATAGCTGCGGTTGACGGTCGGGGGTCTGACGAACGTGGAGCGCGAGCCTGCAGAGGCCTATGCATGGAGCGGGAAGTGCGTAGCAGCAAAGCCAAGGCATCATCTGTGTGCGAGGGAGGGGCCAACTCAGGGAGTCAAGTCTGTAGTAGTGTCCGTTAGTCGCTCCTGCTCGAAAATCAGGACTGCGCAGCCAAGCATCGCAATGTCAACCTAATAAGGCCATATCGCCCTGCCTATCACCGGCATTTGTGGCGCTTCGTCTGAGGATGGCGTCGCATTTGCACTGTGGTCAATGGACATACCGTGGCATCTGCAAGCACAGGTCACGGTCATGGGCCGAGACATGGAAGTTACACACGGACAACAAGGGGTTGACTGAGGTCGAGGTCGAACAGACATCTGGGGCAGCCAACATGCACAATTTTATGGTCGGTCTGCCGGATTGGCGCGAGACGGAAGTGGTTGCAGATCGCATGGGCACTGGAGTGGGTTCAAGTTATCAAGGAGGGGCGATATGAGGCGCTCGTGCACTGCAAAAGCTTGTTTGAGCACTCCGTGCCTTTTTTTTTCCTTTTCTTTTTCTCTTGGATGCCATGGGACGTCACTCACCATATCATTATCATTCATTATGGCGATTCTTCTAGTGAGTAGTTAGTACGTAACATGGCACGAGGTGACCGTCCTTTTGAGATGCGGTGACTTGTTCATCTTCGCTCTCTACTCTGTACAACAACAACGCTCCCAGAGAGATGCCACTGGCATCGGGCTCACTGGACGCTTGCTTCCGGCAAATTCTCAACAAGATTGTCACCGTTTCACAGGATATTCTTGTCTCCGCACTGTCATCCGTGAACATCCAAAACTACAATGCGTTGACAAAGCTCCACCTTGAACTGGAAACGATACGTACATCCGCTAACACTATTGCGGTCGCCATCACGAAGGCTTCACTGATGGATTGTCCTATCGACGATCATTTGAAGGACTGGCTAATCAGTGGGGGGGTACCGTCGTGTTTGAGCAAGTTGGAAGAGATGTATGACATGATGAAGCCCATCGGCCAGAGTCGGCCAGCCATAGCACCTGCTAGACCCGGTAGAGCCGCTGAAGACACGCTCACCGCAGCCATGGTCTTTTTTGACAGGCAAAGGGATATTTTCCACTTTCTACTCACCCCCGAAATCTGGTGAGTTTCTCGACAATTTTCTCGACGTGGGTTTGACTCTGGTATTCAGGAATCATGAGAGACACCCTCACCACCAAGCTCAAGTGCCGCAGGTCACTGTTCTCCCCCCAATGGGGGAAGCGCAGGATGATGCTCGTGGAAAAAACGTGTACGTACTGTTGTGTCGAGAGGAATTCTTTTTCGTTCGATTATGACAGTATTGCAACAGGATATCATCAGGCCGAGGGCATCCGTCAGACATAAAACAGACAGTGAATATACGTAGTGAGGGGGACCATTTTGTTTCCTACTCAAGCCTGCTGACGATACCGTGTTTCCAGGGGAGAAGCTGGATGAAGCCCTGCGATGGCTTTCTGCATTCGATTGCACGGATAAACATAATAGTCTGCTCAAGCTACGTCAAGAAGGCACCTGCATGTGGTTTCCAAAAACCAATGCATACGAAAAGTGGAGATTTAGAACTGATCGTTTCCTATGGTTGCATGGAAAAGGCGAGGAAGTCACAACTTTGCGAGTCATCCAGACTGATACCATGAACCGACACAGCCGGTTGTGGAAAGTCAGTCCTGGTGTGAGTTAATCTTTTCCCATCACGAATTTATATGTATTCACTCTCTTAGTGCGTCCACAATTGAGCACTTGAAGACCACTCTACGCCATGGTGAAGTAATGGTGTTTTTCTACTTTGATTTCCAAAACGGGCAATCAAGCACTTCCGCGGTCATGATGCGATCCCTACTCTCACAACTCCTCTGTCACTTCCGGGATCTCAGTATTAACCCCGAGGATGTCCCTGACAAGATACCCGACGGAAAAAGCAAGGGCACTTTATCTCTTGACGACCCTAATCAAATGTGCGATCTAGTATTGGGCGCTGTGAATTGCTTTACTTGGTACCCCCTCATTGTGATTGACGCACTCGACGAGTGTGTTGATACCGAGGTACTCCTACCCACTCTCGACAAACTAAAGTTGGATGATGTTCGGCTATTGGTTACAAGCCGGCCGTACGAGGACATGATGAATCGTTCTGTACGGCTACAATCGCTTTCCTTCCAGGACGTGGCAAAGGACGTGGCTACGGACATAGCGCTATACATCATACGCGAGATCGACTCGCACAAGGAGCTGAGGGCTGTTGAGGTGAAGATCAAGAATGAGATCCACCAACAACTGAATAGAAAGGCAGAGGGGAGGTAAAGTATTATCTTTCGTACCATCAATTAGCGATTCATCGTCACTATTTGCTAGATTTCGATGGGTGCAATGTCAATTGGATGCACTGAAACAGTGTGCCTCGGGGGCTGAGCTGAAGAAAGCACTGGAAAACCTTCCAAATGAACTGGAAACGACTTATGAGCGAATACTGGGGAAAATTGATGAGCGAAGATTGGAAGGAAAACTTGCACGACGTACCCTGGCTTGGCTGGTAGTGACGTTGAACCCGCTGCGTCTGGCTCAAATCGTAGATGGGCTTCTGTTTGATATCAAGCAAGGACAAATTTGCAAGTCGCAGGACTTGCGCACATTTCTGCTAAGATCGCTGTCAAGTCTTGTCTCGTATAGCGAAAAGACAGATGTTCTTTCGTTGTCTCACTTCAGTGTCAAGGTATGTTTCCAACATTGGCGATCACTGTCTGAATCATGTTTTCACAGGAGTACCTTACCACTAGTAGCCGTAATGCGCTACGAATATATTATATTGTCCCTCACATAGCCCACGCTGAGGTGGCTCAAATGTGCATGCGGTATCTCTCTGTCTTCTTGGAGCAAGAAAAATACACCGGCAACTATGTCAGCCTATTGAAAACCTTCCCGATGCTGTCCTATGTGCTCTGCTATGGGTTTGATCATATGATCCATGTGCAATCTAGTTCAATTACTGTTCTTAAAGGGCTCGAATCTCTCTGGACAGATGTCCGCCATCACCCAACTCATTGGGACCGACTCTGCGAGCTGCGTGAAGAGGAACTCCAATGGCCTTATCCCCAATGGCCATCGTCAAGACATGACATTGTTCTTTATATCCTCATCGCCTATTCTTCTTCTGGTCTCCTGCAGACTTTCTTGTTTGCTCATTACCCTCTCAAGATGAGAGCTGGCACAAACGCACTCATCTATGCTACAGACCTCCGAAAGACTGAACATGCAATGGTTCTCTTGGCATATGATGCACACGTAAACAAGAAGGGTTTGATGATCGACGACCCTCGCAAATCCTTCCCAATCGATGTTGCCATTGATGTTGGCAATGATACCCTTGTTGGTGAATTCTTGGAGAGGGGTGGTATAATAACACCGGAGATGATCTCAGCTGTGGTTTGCATGCCATGGTATACCGTTCATGTGCTCGCGAAGCTCATGAAAACTGACAAGTTCGCGAACTGGGCGAAGGAAATTGGCGACGAAAAGCTCTATCGTGCGGTATTCAATAGTGCGAGGCCGAGTGTAGGAGATGGCAAGAAAGCAGACAAAGATCATGTTACATTGGCACGCAGGTTGCGTGAAGTTGGTGTCGATCTCTCCCCAGATGGTCAGTTCGGCTCAGAGCTTGTCGAGCGAGCTTTGTGTGCTGCGCATACGTCAATGCTGGAATACTTACTTCCACGTGATCAGCCACCACCCTCTCGGTTTCTTCTCACTGCAGCGACTGGCGACACATCTGAAACAGTCGCTGTAGTTCGCTTCCTGCTCCGGAGGGGGGCCGATATCAACGTAATGTCTGACATCAACCGGGACACCGCACTTCACCTCGCAGCAAGGTGCCCTTGGGAACCTCGTAGCTTGGAATTGATGCAGGAAATAATCAAAGCTGGAGGTGATCCTCTTGCGCTCAACAGACAGGGTGAAACGCCATTGGCCATTGCAATGGAGCGTAAATATGTTGATGTGGTGGTCTACATTCTCTCTGGTAAAGCACTGCCGCCAGATCGCTTGTCAATCGCTTTGCAGGGCCTTTCTCCCGGGATGGTCGACCTCATAATTCGGACAGGGGCCAATATGGAGTGGATGGCATCCAACGGAAAAACGTTTCTCCATTCCATCGTTTCCAATTACGATGAGCTGACATCCTTGCACTTGCTCAAGATGCTCTTCGCAGCCGGCTGCAATCCCACCACCTGCAACTCCGAAGGGAAAACAGTCATGGAAGCTGCTATCGAGTGCGGCCGTAAGTTGGTAGTGGAACATTTGCTCTCGTGCAATGTGCAGCTCCCTCCAAATATCGTACCAACTGCCCTGAGGTATCGCTCAACTCCACAGCTTGTCGCGATCCTGATTTCCAGGG
>JBBPUI010001347.1:0-10543 GCA_038094615.1 Heimioporus aff. retisporus | reverse complement strand
CTTATGGCCCTCTCTTCTGCTGCTCTTCCATTTATAGTGGGTGAGTGGTCTAATGTAAATCAGAAATATGCATCCTGCTCATGGCCCTCTCTCCTGCTGCTCTTCCATTTATAGCTTGTGAGTGGTCTGATGTGGATCAGAAATGTGTATCCTGCTCATGGCCCTCTTTTCTGCTGCTCTTCCATTTATAGTGGGTAAGTGGTCTGATGTGGATTAGGAATGTGCATCCTGCTCATGGCCCTCTCTCCTGCTGCTCTTTCATTTATAGCAAGTGAGTGGTCTGATGTGGATCAGAAATGTGCATCCTACTCATGGTTCTCTTCCCTGCTGCTCTTCCATTTATAGCGAGTGAGTGGTCTGATGTGGATCAGAAATGTGCATCCTGCTCATGGCCCTTTCTCCTGCTGCTCTTCCATTTATAGCGAGTGAGTGATCTGATGTGGATCAGAAATGTGCATCCTGCTCATGGCCCTCTCTCCTGCTACTCTTCCATTTATAGGAAGTGAGTGGTCTGATGTAGATCAGAAATGTGCATCCTGCTCATGGCCCTCTCTCCTGCTGCTCTTCCATTTATAGGAAGTGAGTGGTCTGATGTGGATTAGGAATGTGCATCCTACTCATGGCCCTTTCTCCTGCTGTTCTTCAATTTATAGCTTGTGAGTGATCCAATGTGAATCAGGAATATATATTCCATTTATATTCTTATTTTATTTTATTTTTTTCATTTATAGTATGTAAGCCTTGCAGCATCTTTCATTTAAACAGGTAATTTTATTATTCCTTGTTTCCTCTATTGTTGCTGTGGTTTACAGAATGTAAGATTTCCAGATTGCATCAGACTAGTAACCTGCTAATACAACCTTTTCATTTAGAGGGTATGTTTTCAAATACAAATATGAAAGAAAAAATTGCTCAGAATTTTTACATTCATTCTATAGCAAGTAAGTTATTTTACATTTATGACTGAAATGTTAGAATATTCATTAATATCTTTGTAATTATTATCTTCACATAGCTGGTCAGTTGTGTGTATAATTCATTGGCACATTTTCATACTTTATGCAGGACGTAGGTAACTTTGATTTGACAAGAAAAAGAACACAATCTTATTCAATTATATTTCTCACAATTTAGCATGTAAGTCTTTCATCAAATATCAAACCTTTACTAATTTTCTTGATCACAGACAGTATGTTGTTACTCTTGATTTTGAAATTTTGTTTTGAATCCATCTCAGATTGTTCACACATATCCTCAACATCAGGTGTTCTTTAAATACTATAGTTTTAAATATTGAAGTAACTCAATATCCTTCAGATTCCAACTTCTGATATCTGGTGTACATTGGTATGTATAATTACATATATTTCAACTTATTGATTTGTTATATAATTAATTAGTCTGAGGGAGCACATACACAGAAACATACCCTCCATCATGGAATATGTATGTCATTGTATTCTACTGCCAACATCCTCAAAATCTTGCAATAGATGCCCTTCTTCTTCTTCACTACTCCTTCACTCTTGTTCAAAACAAGCTTCAAGATCCACTTAAAATGGCAGTTGACAGATATCAAGCATCTAGCATTTCTGCCCAGGTGTCTGATGCCCTTGATCACCTGTATGATCAATATTCTTCCACTACAGATCAGGATGAGAGGGCTGAACTCATCATGGAATTCATCAAGAATCACCAAATCTGTAGGTAGTCATATGCAATAAAATTTTATATGCTGATACTACTGTATATGTGTAGCATAAAGCTTACCTTTTATCCTTTCTTTGTACACATAGAATGTTTCTCTGGTCTCTTAAATTGTTTGTTGGCTTTTCCTGAAGCACTTGTATAATACATATACATTTGAATCATCTGAAAGTCTATTGCATGACATTCCTATTTTCATCTGTAATGATTCCATGTTAAAAAAATGTGAATTTGGCAATACCAGCTAATTTTGACATGCCTAACATTTATCCAAACTGCATTATCCATATTTATCAAGCTGGCCAGGTTCATGATCCCATTCCTAAACCTTTGCAGAGCTCTAAAAAATCATTTGCCATGCTTACCCAGATAGAATCTTAAACCTCTCAAAAACTTGCCACACTATATAATCAATCTTGTACAATACCAAATAGCAGCTCAAATTGAACCCTATGCCTCAATCTCTCCTGTACACTAACATAAACAACTCAACCCTGCTGAACACATCCACCTGCATCTTTGTCTTGTGTAGTGCACTCAAATGTACCACTATATGAATCTTCTGGGAGATCTGCCCCAGTTGGGAAAAGTGATATTTTCAACTATACATATGAGTATTTTTGTCATTTGTTGGTGCCTCAACACATCCACTCCATATGTATCCTGATGACATCACAAACCAACCTGGCTTGATATACATATATAGGCAAGTTTGCTTCCAGAAAAAAATAAATAGAAATAAAGCATATCCAATAGGGTGACCTTGCTCCCAGGCCATCACTACCACATGTACATACTGTCACACACACTTTCTTGTCTTTGTCCTGCACATGCACATGTCATTTTGATCATGGACATATTTGTACCACACCATCCTCCCCCTTCCTGGATACAGACACCACATTTTTCCACATCACCATTCCAAAAAAATGTTCAGTGAACTATATGCACACCATCACATCACCTTTTTCTATTTTGCTACCCTTCCCCACTTGACCTGCTTCTCAAACTCTCCTTCCCACCCCATCTTGTGCATGCCTCCAACACTACCAACTTATACAGCTCCTCCATGCCCCTGTGCACCCATGCCTTCACTAAAATGTCACTCAGGTGCTTGGATCCTGGGCTCATGTAAATTGTTGTGATATGACAACAGATCTCTCCAATCATCCTGACAAAGTTGGGTGCCTCTGAAAAACATTTTTTTGTGGCCAGAGGTGAAACACTTCATTAGACTCAAGCATGGTGAGGATCTCCTGGTCTGAAGTAATTGCAGGGTGGTCAACCATAGATGAGTGCCCCTTTCTTCTTTCTCCTGTTCCAGTGGCTTTTTCTCTCCCTTCCTTTCTTGCTTGGGTTCATTTTCATATCCATCCAAGTCTGAGCCCATGCATCACCACCCAATTAATCAAAACGAGGATTCCCCATATACACTTCCCTTTCATTCACACCTGTGCATTCGGTCATTGTTATACAAGGGTTACCATACCACCAATGAACGCCGTGTACAACATCTCTTCGATGCATCCCGGGATTCTGGAACCGGATCGTGGATATGAACGCTTCTGAGCATCGCAAGCATCTTGTCGACCGTCATCGGACACTTTGACTTCAAGTTATAAACGCAATCGATCCCACTCCTGTTCGAGCAAGCTCGCCCACCTTCTTCCCCCTGCAACACCATGACCCATTTAAACGTACATCCCTACCTATTGCCGTTCCCGAACGAGATCCAGCGAGCGCAGTTGGTCATGTACACGTCTCCGAACGCATTCGACTCCCCTACGCACCTAAACCTGCAGTCGCCTCGGACAAAATGCAACCCACTCACCGACGCCCACCGCATCTACTTGAATGGACCACCTTCCACCAGCCCCTCGTATCCATACTCGGCACGAAACATTTTTAATCCTAGTACATACTCTGCGAGCACGTCCAGTCCAAAAAGCCCAAGTAACAAGAGCATCGTGCGGGAGAACGATGCCTACGAGGCTCGGCCCAGATCCCTCTCAGGGTATGATCGCCTGCCACAGCCTCAAATCATGGGACCCGATAGACGCAACGAATGCCGAGCCAGTGTCGAGTCTCTTGCGATTCATTTCACGCGCAGGGGAAATAAAGAACCATACACACTCTGGGAGCTTTTGTCCAGGCATACCATGCCAAACCTGGCCACGGGAGAGGCACCCATACTGAGCCGCAGCCCTGATCGTTGGATTAGAATCCAGTTGATTGTATGTCCCTCTCTCTTTGAACACTTGACACTCACCACATACACTTGAACAGTGGCCAGGTTATTCGCGTTATCCATTCGAGAAATGGATACAAATCAACAAAAGCGCTCCGTACATGGAAAAGTTCGCGAGGTGGATCCAAGTGTGTCACCCTGTCCTTATATGCGCTTTCCTCGTCGCTTATCATTCCCCCAGAACGAGGGCATTGTCGTCGAACCTGGTTATGAACATTGGAGAATCAGTGCTACTCCAGCCACGTGAAGAAACTGTGTCATTACATGTCTGAAACATCAAAGCGGCAGCGCCTGGCAGCCAGAGATTTACTATCCGAGAGGATGGTGGCCAAGTCTCAGTTGGCTGGGATATACTGTCGAGTAGAGCGTATATGTGTGGGATTTCTTGCAAGGCGAGCCTGGAGCTTGAAATGCCTACGTTTTTCCATGTAACATATAAAATTTAAAAGACGTACTCACAGAGGAAGGTGCCCACCACCAATCTAAGAGGGCGATGATGACGTTGATGTTTCTGCAGCACCATTCGAGGCAGATCGGTGTTCGATGGACACCTCTGTTGCAAGTCGCGAGATCTCGGAGAAGGCTGCTTTGAGGGAATCCAAGTCTGCATCGAGACTCTCGGCACGGTTTTTTATCTGTCATACATTGGAACTTGAGCAACGGAAAATGGAATTCTGCGTACGGCTGAGATGGTGTCACTTGTGGCGATGAGCTCGTGATGATGGTTGTACACTACAGATTGCCGTTCGCTCTCTAGTTGCCGTATCTCTGCTCGCAGTTTGAGCGTCTACATGCCATAGGAAAAAGGAAGCACAACTGCAAGGAGCTCGTTCTCGTGTTTGAGAAGAGCAGGGAGGGAAGAGGTCGTGATCAACTGATCGTAGTATGACTTGGCATCAAATGCGGGGGAGTCTGACAGAGATGTCAACAGGGATGGGTACAGGGTAACGTATGGACATACCCATGTTCATCGGATCGTTGGTTTTTCCTGGAATGGGTGATGGTGGTCCTACTCCAAGACCATAGTGTTTCCGCAACAGGTCCACCGCGCGAGTCTTTGTCGTCGAGGCAGAGGGTGAGAGGTTCCCCTGCGAAGGTGACTGACAAAGACCGTGTCCCGAACTTGGACGACTGGGGAATGAGGCCGGGGGTGTCATCGAGCGGAGCGGCGAGGACACGATCCGCTGTGTCGACTGCCTCCGCTGCTTGGTTGGTGAGGATGGCAAGGACATTTATGTCACGATCACGTGTTCTGTCTGACGCGAATGTGATCGGCCTTCGTGCTGACTTGCACCACGACCACACGATGGCTTCCGACAATAGCGACTGGGTTGCTGACAGTGAGGACGAGTATACATTGCCAGCAAACGATTCTACAGACCTGCGAAAAATGGGGAGTTTGCCTGAAAGTGTGTCTCACTCCTGACACGTCCATGCACGTCCTGACATCGTTATCCTAGTTTCTGCAATTCGGACGGATCCGTTTACCCCGGATCAACCGCACACCGCTGACGAGTCTCTCTTCACTCCACCACCTGCTGGGGCGGACTCCATCATTGGTGACTTCACGAGCGTACCCGCAACATCCGGTACACCGCCTCCAGTGGTTCCAAAACCACGACCGAGGCCGCGCGTAGTGATCAGGAAGCCCGCGCCCTCCAATCGCGACTCAGTGGCAGCAAGCATGTCATCCCATATCAGCGACCCTTCTATCCAGACGAGGCCAACCAACGATAGTATCCGACCTGCAACAGCTACATCCCTTGACTTCTCCGAGATAGCTGATGACGCCTATTCTACGTTCGACATTGCCGAGCGCGCAAAGATGCGTTCCAGGAACAAGTCGCAGACGGCCAAGAAATCCATACCACCTCCTTCCAGTGAAGTCATCGAATTGACGTCAGACGAGGATGACTTTGTCTTGAAACCCACCAAGCGCCAGAAGAAACAGGCGAATCCGAAACCCAAGGTTCCAACAAAGCCAAGGCCGAAACCAAGAGTTAAACCAAAGCCCGTAGTTCCCGGTAGCTCGCCATCACATGAGATTGTGGCACCTCACCCTCAAACACCTGGTCCCTCTTCTCAGCTGCCTGCGTCAACACTACCTACCGTCCCCCCGTCAACGCCACAAGAAGCCCGCGAGCCCAGCCCCTATTCTTCTCCTCCGTTGAACACTCGTAAACGCAAGAGGGTCCGTTCCTCGATTGCCGAGGATGATGACGACGAAATAAACCTCATTTCTAGCAACCCTACCAGAGTCACACCGCCCCTCCCAGAACCACCTCCCTTTTTTGCTTCATCGTCATCTTTACCCACAGATTCGGGGGTCGAGATTCCTTTCGTCGAACCAGACGTTGATCGATGTAAAAAGAAACGGCCGTCCAACCAGAAGGGAAAAGGCAAGAAAGGCAAAGAGGCACAAAGGGCAACTGAGGTAGAAGGGCCTGCGGCTATGAACCATGACCCTTTCACTCCAATTGCACGCCACAGCCCCAGTGGATCCCACTCTCCGATGGTCAAACATTCTACTGCAACGAGAAAGGGGAAAGCCAGGGTCTTCGATTCCGACGATGAAGATGAACTAGCCGCTCCGTACAAGGAAAATACAGCTCGCATGCCACCCGTGGATGATGAAGAGGGCCAAAGAAGCAAGGTAAATGCGTTGTTCTTTTCTGTGGCTCTCTTACGATTTAATCTAGGAAAACGTCCGTCCAGAGGATCTCAGCCCTCCGAAACGAAACCCACCCGAGGGCACTCCGACAACCCCTTTTCAGCAGACTCGTGGCCTTTCTGTTAAACCCAAGGCGACTCTCATGTCTGAGCTCATTCGGCGGGTCAATTCGCAACCAAATTCACCCTTTCCTAACGCGTCGCGAACGTACTCTCCCTGCCTGAAATCGTCTCGAACTATGCTGTTGAGAATTGCTCCACTTCACCCAAATCGCCGGACGCCTCCGCCTCCGCCGCCTCGCCCCCCTCCTCCAAAAAAGAGCAAGAAACAACTCGAAATGGAAGAGAGAATCGAGGAGGAGTTGGCTGAGACGGTCGAAGGATGGTCTTGCCTCACAGACGAAGAAAGAAAGGCTCTACGAAAGGCAAGAATCGATGCTGAATTAGGCTACGAATAGTCAAGACCGTTCATATTCTGGACATTTTGTGATAGTGCGGATTATTGGACTCGTATATGTATGATGAATACAACTCTAGAATGTGACAACACCAGGCTCGCCAGATCTCGTTCAGGAACATGTAAAACCCCCTTATACATCTCATCTGTCATTGTTCCTTCGAGCGACACCGTTCCCGAACGGTCTCTCTCTACGACTCGGACAAGCATTGGAGATGAGTGTCAAGATCCTGCTCCTGCTCTCCATTAGCTCTTCATCATCGGGTGGGTGACTGAACACCGGCACGGCTTCCATCAACCTGTCATCCGGAAGCTCCTCCACTACGTCCCTCGCCACTGCCTTGCATTTCTGTCTCCATTCATGCCCTGCATATTCCGTCCTCTCCATTTGCGTTAGCAGCACTGCCACCTTCTGCCTCCCCTGACAGAAATCGGCCTGCATCGCATTATAGATGTTCCAGCTGTTCCTGGCTCTACTTTTCTTCCTGTCGACGCACAGCAGAACGAGGGTGATTCCGACTTGCTCGTCCCGTAAGATCTTGCCTAGCTCCTTCTCGGCGTCGGGTATGATCTTGAATAACTTGAGTATACGCGTTAGGAAACCTTCCCTCGCCTCGTTCAAGCCCCTCGTATCCCAGATACGATACTCTGTCCCCCCTTCGCTCACGACGTACTCCTCGGCTTGGTGGGTGCACGGTCTCACGTTGTTGTTGACTTCAGCGATTTTCCTGCCTTGAGCGCCGTGCGTGAGCACGTTTACGAGCGTGCTCTTTCCGACCCCAGTCAGACCGACCAAGGCAACGTGGACGGTGCGTTGGTTTGGGTTCTGCGCACAAGAGTTAGTCTCGTAACTCTCGTTCGATCCCCGATGCAGAATGCGCCACTGACCGACATGTTTTCGAACTCAAACGGGTATTGCACGCGGTAAGAACGACGATTCGATGTGGTTGGGAACCCTTGGCACACAGTCTGGAGGCGTGATAGCCTCTATATATCCATCGTCAGCATGTGTGATCCTGCAGGTCGTGCCACGCTGCACGGCTGCGGCGGGCAGACTCTGTCCCGACCCGCCACGACTACAGCCTAGTACACAGGCTTTGTGAACGCTATACACAGTAGATAATCCTAATAGTCATGCGGCTCGAGTACTTGGCATCCTATCAGAAAGCCGAAGGAGGAGATTTCTGAGGGCCAGCGCGTCTTCACGGTACTCTAGCGAGGATGTATCTCGGAACTTTCTTACCCTCGTCAAGAGATCGCTGGTGTCATCAAGTCCGATCCCCAAATTCAGCGTCTCGAGCTGTTCTATGCACCTCTCTTCCCACTCCTCTGCAAGGCTTGGCGTCATTTGGTTGACGACGATCACCGGCTTGACCTTCCTGTCGCAGTACTGGACATACACCTGGCGAAAATGCTCCCAGTGGATCGGAACGTCTATCTTCGAGGCGTGTATACACCACACGAGCACGACGATCGCAGGAGATCGCGGCGACGATGGCCCCCCTTCGCCAAGGCCATAGACGCGCTGTCGACAGACGTCTTTAAGGTCGCGCTCCGAGTCCGAGGGCTGGCCCCGTCTGGAGAACGGCCCGACGCCCGGCTGACGAAGCCAGTGGAGCGCAGAGTCAATGAGATTCGGGTGATCGACCGCCTCATCAAGGCCCCGCGTGTCCCAAAGCTGGCATTGCAAGCTCGTCCCGTCGACGTCTATTGTTGCGGTATGCTCCGTCATCTCTATCCTACACGGTCTGACGTCGTTGGATACCTTGGCCGCCCGCGTGGAGCCGTCGGCAGCGCCGGTGATCATGTTGATCAGAGTGCTCCTTCCGACGCCAGTCTGGCCAGCCAGGAGAACGTTGATGTTGTACATCTGTAGTACATGGACGTTCATATCGATCCAAGACACCGGGGCCCGAAACTACTTACTCGGTGGGATTATAAATTGGCGCAGTCGTCAGCTGGACTGAGGGGTATCAGTGCAATGATTGCAATGTATACAGCACCAGGTTTGTAATCGACATGAACCTGGGGTGGCAGACCGGGCCGCGTATATGAGATCAAGGGCTCTTCGCCCAGCATAGCAAGTCACAAATAAGGAATCGCCGGGAATTTGCGTTAGGCAGTATGAAGGACAATCAAGCTCAAGTTGATCCTCATACCATCCCTTTTTCTGGAAAGGCAGATTGACCCCCCTTCTCCCCATGCCAATCCATCCTGTTGGAGACCAGATAGTAGACGATCAATAGAAATGGACATAGCAGCTATGTACAAGATAATGAAAACAAGTTACGTCCAGATTGTCAATCGCATCGCTCGGACCCAATAAATTTCAGACACGAATGGCCTGGTTTTTACCAAAGAGCCCTTTGATGTTCCGATCATCTCCACAAGGGAAAGGGAATCGTAAAACGCCACCAATACAGCTTAGATGGAGTCGTTGATTCGACGAGCTCGGATAAGATGCCAAACGAGAAGTGATACGAAGGTCATGCTTTGGGGAGATGCTTCACGTACACAAATCATATACCCTCGATCCATGTATACTGCACAGCGTTTTACGAGCGCTGAGTCAAGTTGTCTCGTAGTATGTGAGCGCAAGTGGCTGACGGTACAGCATCACTTACCCTCGTGACAACACCTCGTCATTATCATCTGTCGCAAGTACGCGTCCCACACCAGCCTGTACTCGCGAATGACCCATCCACTACATCCCGTTCCTCGACGCTGACACCCCCACCCTTGTCCATCCTTCTTTGAGCGTCACTCCCCAACAATTACCCGCAGTGCGACAAGGTGCGCCACCGATGGCGTCTCCGGCACCTTAGGAAACCTGACCGCACACCTCATCGTGAACGTATTGGGTTAGAGAAGTCTTGATGCCCCCCGCCGACGAGCGGGTGCAACCATAGTTCAAAATTATACCCACTCATACTCAAAGCGTGCATATTATCGCGACACGATCGGCCTGGCTCGATAATCTGCTTTGATTTTGCTTTAGGCAACACTTCTCTTCCATCTGTCGAGTCCGTGGTGTTTCGAACGACTCGTTCCATCTCTCTGCGGAATGCGATACATGAGTAAGAAGGGTGTGAACCAAGATTTTGCGCACAGGTTCGACCCCATTCCAACCGTGTTGCCGGCAACAACGTCCTCGGATACATGTCAAGAAAAATGAACTGTGCCCTGTTGAAGCACTCCCAAAGTTTGGTGCGTGAAGTTGGTGTGAGGAGGCGCAGCGCAGGGTTACGCTTGGGGCCTTCCGAGCGCGCGAGCCCTGAAAAATGAAAGCACGATAGCAATTATGAACGTCGGGAATGAAAACGTGGGGGGAGGCCGGTACAACACTACTGGTGGTAGCGAGGTCAGTTACGCATCGTCCGATCCGACGACCACGCACCAGTCGACCCAACCCGTCACCATCAGCTGCACTGGCACCCTGTCTTGGAACCGCTGGATCATCG
>JBBPUI010001346.1:0-10550 GCA_038094615.1 Heimioporus aff. retisporus | reverse complement strand
AGTCATATCCGACGGCGGCAACTGTTACAACTGAGAAAAGTGTGAGAACCAACCCTCAATCGGCACCCAGATCAAGGATGCTACCAGTCGTGTAGTTGTTCAGCTGAATGCCTGTGACAGCGGACTGCAGAGCAGAAGCCATGGATTTTACGAAAGGAACGTTGAAAAAACCAAGGGTCCGGATAAGGGTATGTGTTTAAACGGGTCCAGATAATAGAAAACCGCTGCTTTAGGCAAGCCCGCACCGAACCGTCAGCCCTGCTGGCCATCTGAGAGAGCGATGGTTCGAGTTGTCCTTGAACTTTCGCCAGCCTACGCGAGATTCGGCAAGAGCTCTGATTGGACCGGCAGACGATTTTATCGTACCCTCCCGTTTATATCTTGCTGTCACGGGCCTATTCGTGTGTCTACCGTCGCTGTGTTGCAAGTTTGTGGAGCAACGCAAACAACCTAAGGTTTTGACGATGCTTCAAGCTACATATTCCGACGACTGGTTCCCCTGACGACTGGCTCACTTAGACAGGTTACGTGGTCGCAGCAGGATACATACAACATGAAAAAACATTTTGTTTGACCGATCGATGGTGGTTTTCAGTACGTAAAATGTTGGCAGTCGAATTATGTTACCTGGCAATGAAGATGGTCATGCTCTCGTCAAGGGATAAGACTCATGAAATACTTACGCCACATGAAACGTACATGAGATCCCTTTGGACGGAAGATTGGGAATGATGTGGAGATAGCGGGATACGTGGGAATTCACCTGGGATAGGCCGATACGACGAGGAAAAAGCTGTTGCGATTGCACTAAGCTGTGCCAGTGATCAGTAAGGTGAAGCTAGGTATAATCAGACTTCGGATCAGGTAGTTTCTCAAGAAAAAAAAAAAAAACCAGAAGAACTCACTCACCTAGCTCCGATCATCAACATTTAATATCAGGCCATTTGCTGGCGGTAACAATCAGCACAACATAAATTAATGCTAGAAATGCCATCAATCCCATGCAAGAGCCAGGCATATTGAAAGGATTATTCAATGCCTAGCAGCATGGCTCGTGCATGCGTGCACCGTCTCATGCGGCGGAACTCCAATACATGATGCATCACAATTTATACATAGGAAACTGAAAGATGACATGTGACATTCGAGTCATCTCCGATCTCACGCAACATAGGCTAACACGCCTCCGGGATTGCACAAGCTAAATTACTAACGTCGTAACAAGGAAAAGGCAGACGCGAAACGAAAAAAAGGGCGTGCAAAAAGCGAAACCGACATATGCTCGCAAGTAATCCCTCTTGCCACATCTGAGAGGGATGAGAATGGAGACCAGAGACCATGATACTTTTCGGACCTATATTGAATAGGAACGTGGTTCGAAACGACTCGCAAAATTACATCTCGGGCTGCATGGGTATTACCTGGCCACCCTTGGCAGCTGTGGGTGAAAATGTATGCCAACGATCGTTAAAACGAACGTCCAATGGCCGACCGCCATACATGTAGTGCTGGAACTTGGCTATCGAAAGATGGATTAGTTGAGCATGCTCTTGAATTAAGAGCCGAAACATACCGATAGCCGTCTCTGCCTCTGTAACTTGAGCAAACTGGACAACACCACAACCTTTGGACCTTGTTCCGTCGAACAGAATTTCAGCGAGCTCAACCTGTCCAGTGGTCTCAAACAGTTCCACCAAATCCTCGTTGGCCGTTGACCACGGTAACTAGGGCATATGTTAGATTCGTGTTTTGCTTGATGACACGTCAAAGGAAGGACTCACATTCCGAACCATGATTTGCTGGCTAGGCTCAGGTTCCATATAGCCATAATTCCCACCGTAACTACCGCCACCATTATAGTTATCCATACGAAGACCCCCGCCGCCAGATTGGTCCGGTCCCGGATAGTCCGCATAGATATCTTGGCTCGAGAAATCACGACCAGGCCCCTGGGACGCATACCCACCCCGGAAACTGCCGCGATAGCCACTACCGCGAAAGCCACCCCGCAGGCCGCGACCACCGCCCAAACCACGAAGCCCGCCACGGAACGCACCAGGTCCCGAAAGTCCAGCATAACGATCCTAAAATGCACGTATGCTAAGCAAACGGTATTCGAACCAGTATCAAAATGGTCACCTCGCGAACTTCAAGCGTGCGACCATACCAGTCAAAGCCGTTGTACATGGCTGAAACATTATGAGAAAATTGATTGATAACCAGACAACCAGACGAACTTATGGCTTGTTGGGCATCTTTCTGCGTTTCAAAGACCACCGTACCAGAGCCTTTAGGGCGGCCATCAGCACCAATATTGATGTCAGCACGAATAATGTTCCCAGCAGCCCGGAACAAGTCCTTCAAATCTTGCCAGCCCGCTTGGTAAGGCAGCTGATGGGAAATATGGTATAAATAAAAATCAAAATGAGAAGAAAGGTAAACAGACATTGCCAACATAGAGCTGATTGCCTGGATTTTGCTGGGTGCCGAAGTAGTTGTGATGAGGAGGACGTGGGGGTGGCTGCGCGTGAAGACCTTGCCCAGCCATCGCCATGCCGATTTTGCCCGGGACCGGGGTGGCACCAAATCGTGATTCGTTTTCCCGATCCTGAGGGTTTGGTGAGCAAAGACGTTATCCAAACCGCCACGACGCACTTCGCGGATGAATACCGGGCGTCCTAGAAGAGGCACCTCCGAGAGTTCACGGATAGCTCTCTGGGCATCCTCTGAAGAGGCAAATTCTACGATACTATTTCGAAGTCAGCAAGAAACCAAAAATACAACTCAAGGAACATACCCGCATCCCTTGGAAACACCAGTTGGAGTGACTAGCACTTCGGCGAAGAGGACCTCCCCAGCTATGTGACCCCAAAAGAAAACTCCCATCAATATCCTCTCAATCATTCCAACCATCCAACAACGGTGAAACCAGGAAGAAAAAAACGACACAAGGCCAATACAGGCATAGCCACTCCTCCACTCTCCCTCATCAGCTCACACTCGCACAAAAGCACCCCATGCCTTTTTCCAAGAGCGAGCTTCAGCAGAACGGATTCGCGTGAGCAGCAACCGACGCCATTCTCTCCCCCCTCCTGATGCAAAGAAAAAGGATCTAATCTGAGATTCCCCCACCCACCTCCCCTCATAAATTCCATAAGATCGCGGTACTTGACGTCGTAGCTGAGATTGCCAACATAGACTCGGTTTTCTCTCTTGCTAATCTTGGCAAATTCAACCGCTTCTTCATGATCGGCATTCATGGGTCCACCAAGAGAGCGGGCAAATGGGTCAGCAGGCTTGCGGTCCCGGCTTCGCGAGCGAGTGCGTGATGGGCTCCGTGAACGTGTGCGCGACCGCGAGCGTCGTGCGTGCCTGCGGTCCCGCGGTGAAGTAGAGCGCCTGCGAGGAGACCTAGAGCGCGTACGACTGCGAGAACGTTTTCTGCGCTAAAAATGGAAATTTCATTGACTGCAATATTTCCCGCAGCAAGCTCAGAAACCTACATCGCCGTTACGCCTGTCATCCGGCTCCCAGTGATCAGTGCGCCTACCGCGACCTGGAAGAAATGTGTGGAATTGGATAGACAAATACCATGGACGTAAACGTACCCGCATCTCTTGCACGGTCCCTATCCCTTTCGCGGTCACGGTCCCTATCACGATCCCTGCGATCACGGTCACGGTCGCGGTCGCGGTCACGTTCTCTGTCGCGATCCCTGTCGCGGTCATAGTCGCGGTCTTCTTTGGCCTTCATGTCAACGTCCATTTTTTACAAAGAAGAAAAAAATTGCGAAGAAAAAGTAAGAGGCAAGGACCGGAGACACACAATTAAAACTCCGACTAAAATATTAACCCGAGTCAGGTGACTTCATAGCAACTAGTACGACCTGTCTGGCAACTTTGAAGTTTGAGGTTCCATGGAGCAATTCGAAGCACGCATCGATTCTGATTCTTGCACAAGATAGGTAGCCGCTGTCTTTCTGGCACAAAGGAAATGTCCTCGAAACAGGATATAAGAACTTCCTCTTTGATTACCCCACCCTGCCGTAGATCATTCCAGATCTGGGCTTGCACACGAGGTATTTAGATCGTGATACATCCTGCCATGACCACCCATTACAGGCTCGCGCGGAGTTGGCTTCGCATCCGGTTGTCCATTCAAGTCAGGTGACCGGGAGTGCTCTTTAACCTCTTCATTCACCAGTGCCACTTAGATGATCGACCGAGATATGGATATGCCACCCATCACATCCCTCGTAGTCGACAGCCTGGACGGCCGCAGACCAAAGGACATACCTTGGAAAGAACCATTCGTGCAGCTGTTATCTTCTCTCGGCGTTGTGGACCTTTCACGCCCCACACTCGACGGTCATCGTTTCTGCTTTCAGCCATCTGGTGATTTCTCCAAAATCTCGAAAATATTTCTTTCAGTATCTTCCCCCTCGATGCAGGGTGATATCGACCTCGACAAATTGCCAGATTCATGTCCGCATGGTCATAGCCTTATGCCCGCGATAACCCAGCTCGTGCAATACGCGGACCACGTCCTGCAAAGAGTTCGAGTATGTATATTCGTCTCAAGTTACGACGAGGTCACTCACCCGACCTTCGCCACAAGCGCTTCAGGGATCGTCTTGCAGAATGCAGCATCGTAATAGATCCTACCCCTTTCCTCGGGGTTGACTTGTTCACCTGCCCGATCTGCCTCGGCCCACTGGTTAGCTGTACCGATTGTGGCGCTCACGTCGCGTGCGTCAGCTCAGGCTGTCAAGGCTCGACCAGCGTCGATTGCGAATTCTGTTACGAGCACCAACGCATGGCATGTCACGCCTGCCTAGAGAAAAAAGCCCCATATTCCACTCTCGTCTGTTGCCCGCATTGTCGATCCTGGTGTTGCAAAGAAGACTCGCAGTGGTGCGTCGGACTCGTCAAGGATCCAACCCTGGGCACGGAGGCACTGGCCAAGCTGTCTCAAGCATGTGACTGGGACAGCGATATTATCGTGCGGTCACACTCGCCCAGGCCTGGTCCTTGCATTTTCTGCCTTCAGGAGGGCCGCACGTCCATGTGGGCCCCGTGTCTCAACGGCGGGGATGACGACGCACCACCCACGCCCGAACGATGCCCCCTTCAAACGCCGCTCCTGACAGATCAAGGTATCCGTGGTGGCCAATGTCCGGAGTGCATCAAACAAAGTCCTGGCTACAATTGTGCCTGCGGCAACGGCTGGCTCTGCGAGATATGTTTCAAGACGAGGAACCAGAAGGACTATCCCATGATGATCACCTGTCCGCGCTGTGGCGTCAACTATTGTACTAATCCCAATTTGGACTGCGAAGACTACATCGACTTTTGCAGGGGATGTAGGGGGGTCATACTCTGCAACAGCTGTCAGGAAGAGGAAGTCCTCCCGGAAGAGGTCCAAGAGGACAAAACACTGCCAAAACAGATCGTTTTCTATGGAAAGTGCAGCTACTGTCACGCCTGGACTTGCCTCAAGTGCGGCATTTCCCCTAGCTCCACGCACTGTTTCTGCTGTGACCAATGGTTTTGTGCAGGGTGCATAAACGACCCGGAGAATTTCGCGATACAAAGGTGTGTTATTTGTACCCTGTATGTCTGCTGCGACTGCACAAAGGAATGTGCGCACGACGCTTGTGAGGGTTCTATCTCTGTAGGTGACGATATGACATTCCTTGGGACATGACTGAATTCGATGACCGTGCTTTATGCAGATGAAGGAAGAGCTGCGGCGGCAGGCCATGTGGAACACGAGCGGAGTCGATATGATCGAGGTCGGGTGAGATGGGTCACTAGCACTGCTGCTGGATCGAGAAAGCTTAATCATATGCCATATGGCGCACCGTATGGCCTGAAAATTTGAAGGCTAATAATCGAGTTGCGGAGACGAACTAGCAATAAATTAGAATCATTTTGCATGGAAGATACATCTCTGTCAGAGTCATACGCCAAAATCCTATATCCGCTGCTAATAACTTAAGTAAGAGAGAAAAGAACCTCCAGATATTTAAAAGTAGTATGCATCTGCAATCGTGGATCTGTTGGGCCTTCATATCCAATCAAACTGAGAAACTGTCTCCAGTAATACGGGTGGATGTGGGCAACACCCGCATCGAATGCGCAGTCCAACGTACAAGTACCAAAAAAAATGCAAATCTAATGTATATTTACTACGCGAAGGTCGACAAGTCCACAGGCATGATACACCGCAAAGAAATCCGAAAACGAGTCATGTGTAGCACACGCGGAATGCTACGATTCCCTCGTGGGTGTCATGTTTTTACTCGGGCCGGACGTTGACCTCCGGAGGAGATATATCTTCCACCTTGGAAACGACTACGAATGCAGTCACAAGCGCCGCGCACGACAGCATCAGCGAACATGCGGAGAGGACTGCGTTCCGGGCGGACGACACGCCCGTCAGGAGCGACACCACGACAAAGATGTTGAGCGGGACGCGAAAGAGCGCCGAGAGCTGTCCGACAACGTCAATACAAGGGAAAGCAAGAGACTCAGACGACAGACGCACCGTCGCACGATGCTCGTTCGAGATCAACGTTCCCCTCAGCATGCCTTGCACGGGGTAATACATGCCCACACACGCCTCGAACGCGCAGAAGGCCCAGAAACGTACTTGTTCGCTCTCCGAGCGGGTGCTGAGCGCGAGCGCGAGCGCACTCACGGCGCAGACGAGGCTGCTTAGTTTGGCGTGAAGCGTCAATGATGACTCGTCGTGAGCCCCGAGCCGGGTTGGCGGCGGATACGACGTAATGGCATTGTACAACAACGACCCGAGCATCATCGAGATCATCAGCGACGAAAAGATGTAGCCGAGTGGAAGCGGTTCCGCAGGAAAGGTCTCTGACACCTCCTGCAACGATGGCACCCAGATGAACACGAAGAGATACATCGATCCTTCAAAGCACGTCTGGGTCAGGCCGATCGTCAACAAAATGGGGTCTGTAAGATGCACGAGGGGCCAACGCATATGTCAGTGCATCTGCCGGCAGGCCAGAGACGATAACTCCGTATTCACCGTTGCGCACGATTTTCCATGCTTGACCAATGCGTCTCAGCTGAAACGGATCGACGCTCGCGCTAGCCCTCCCCTTCCCGCCATAGTTTTCTGTCCACTTGGCGTTGATCACAAAGTACGCTAGCACGAGCAGTACTCCGCTTGCAATAAATGGCGATGTAAATGATTTGGTGAACGACACGAGCTGGTTGCTCACTACGCCCGCGCCAGTGGCAACGAATCCATTCACGAGCGTCGCATGACCAAAAATGCTCGAGAGCTCCGGAGGTGGAATCGAGAGTGTGTTGGCTGAGGATACCAGCCATGATTCAAAGGCAGAGTAGAGGATGGATGTGGACACGCCAGCCGCCAGGCGCCCCATGAACAGAACTGGGAGATAAGGGAAATTGATACAGAAGCAGGCGAAGGTATAGGTGATGCAGAATACTAGGCAAAGCCTTTTGCGACCACTACACAGCCTACTCAACATCATGAAATCGCCCCAAGACAAAGTTACGTACTGCTGATCCGCCCATACACCAACCAATGGTGCAGTAAGGCCTGCAGACATGAAGCCAGTGACGAACAAGACTGCAACCAGCCTTTCGGACATCCCGTATTGTTCTCGGTATAGAGAATATACATATGGGCCCTGAAGCCAGTCAGCACCTGTCCCAACGACATTAGTTTGGTGGACTGCAACGTCAGGAGCCCAACTTACCCATGACGATAGCATAAACGACCAGGTATTGCTTCGTCAGCTTGGCAAGCGAGTTCGCAGGGATTTCATTTCCCCCATTCTCGAGGCGGTCATTATGGTAGTCTCTGGTTGAGGCTGCCGCAGCGCGTTTCCGGGAAGATGCGTGGCGTTCGAGGAAAATGAACACCAAACATGAAGAAACGAGCAGAATCAGCTGCATTTCATAGAAGGAAACCATCTTCGGTTGCGAGGCAGGTCGGCCACTTCGTGTGCCGGTCGTTGGTTACTACGCCATACATTCTTGGACAACATGTTCGGAGGAGAAGTATGAGCGCACACACCTTCGGGATGGTTCGCGTATCCTGAAAGTGACGCCGCTTGACGCGGCGGTACAGCGGGAACAAACGGACGAATGAGTGAAGAGCGGGTTGCTGCGCAGTGTTTACGCTGTACGGTACGAGTTCGACTCGGTTCAAGGTCAGATTGTCATTCCCACAGCTTGATCTTGACCCAGGCGCTGGACCTGACAACGATGTGGCAAAAAGGCGGAGCAACTCGCCTGTCTGGTGGGACGCCAAGCTTAACTTATGTGGCTGTTTCATCATTAAGCTTATTCTTATTCGGCTCCTTGGCGCCAAGTTGGATGTCTCAAGTCCGTCTGACTTGTAATCTCGAATCTTAACTAGTGTACCCAGAGTCTATAAGATAGAAGTCAAGTAGCCCTGTTCCAGGAAGTAAGTCCAGCTTGAGGAATCGCCCTCATGGTAGCGTGGAACGAAAAAGGGCTAGAATCTCTCACACGTAATAAGAACTACCAAACACTCCCAGCTGCTGCCTCTCATCAAATTCTTTATCAATTCTATGATACTCCTGTCGGAATTCCGAACAGGGTCACGAAAATCAAGGTGCAGGCCGGTCGCGCCGAATGCGCGACCTGGCCAATGATAGGCTCATCTCTATATGTGGCACTACTTCAGGGCACATCTCCACTGTGCTCTCAAGATAAGCTAGTACAAGCCGTGGAGATACTCTAGTCATCTCTCTATGCATGAGCACAAACGGCTCCAGGAATGGCTTTACTTCCCAAGGGAAAGAAAATAATGTTCACCGAATCAGTATTGCAAGGGTATGACTTTACTACAAAGGTATCTCGATCAAGTAGATAGGGATGATGGGAGCTTATACAATACAATGCGAAGCGAGATACAAAAGACAGCTTTAGGAAACAGATGGATACAGCGATCGACAACAACTTCAAAGTCCACGATGAGAGCGAGAAAGACGTGCGCAACATCTCACAACAATGATACAGACGAAAGCGAATAGTCGAAAAGGAGAGAAAAAAAAAAAGATGCCTGGTTGTTTATGTCCGTCCGTGAAGTCCGTGTGAGGTGCAATATCTGAAAAATAGGATAAAGTCAACCAAATGGCGTGACTTGCATAGGTTCCAACGAGCGGAACCTCTCGTGACGCAGTGCCGAGGGCAGTATTTTACGCCCTAGGGGCAGGTACAAGATGCACCTCCCATCGATCACGTCCATCTCTGGATCTGAACAGCCCCCCAAAGAAGACGTTCGGTCCGAGGAAATCAATCCTCTTCACGCCCTGCGCAAATTCGCGCGTATCAGCATGCGTCCGAGATCTGAAATAATCGGAGGCAGAGGCAGAGGCAGCAGAGATACTGACCATGGTGCTCATCTCCGTGGCGGATACGCCATGACCAAGCACATCGCGGATGCGTACAAGCACATCGCGTGCGGTCACTCCGCGAGGGTTTTGCACCTCGATCGGAGACCAAAGTGGGAGAGATGGTATGGAGAGCACGAGGCGCTGACAGGGCGGGTGCAACGCCTGCTCATCAAGGTAATTTTGCGAACCAGGTTGGAATTGAATACATTGAACGTCTCTAGTCACATTATAGTACAGCTGGGGAACGCCGGCTGACACGGTCAAGAGGGGATTGAGGCAGAGGATGCCAGAAGGTCCCTGATGTTGAGCAGAGTGGTCTAAGGGCGTAATATAAGTAAAAGCTCGAAAACAGAAGTGAATACGAAAAATGACATACATTGAGAGCCCGAAGACGAAGAAGCATGGTGTGGTGCGGAATTCGGGTGGGGCAGCGACACCGTATGAAAATGAGGGGTGCCTGGCATGGGTCCAGGAGAAGCGGAGGGGTAGGATGGCATGGGTTGTGCAGCCGAGCGGGAGGTCCACGACTTGTACGAGTCAGAAGGGCGGTACATGGAGTGAGGCAACGTCGAAAGAATGAGTGCTGGATGATGACTCGGTCTGGGGAATGCGGGAGCTTCTTTATACCCCGCTGCTCGTCGGCTCGTGAACTTACTTTTGATGATAACCATTGTGCGCGTGACGGTCAATATGTCCAGAATGGGGCAAGGGCGGGAATGCGCACATCGAGCGACACGGCGAGAAGCAATCAACTCCCTGTCGGGGCTACTGAATGTGGAAGTGGCGTCGGGAGCCTTCCTTAAAAGGAAAGCGTCGGGGGAAGTGCGCTGATGGCGGGATACAAAAAGGCTCGGTTAGTGGTCTTGTCAGCGCCTGATAACCATCGATGGGGTATCGTTTATCGCTTGCGCGCCCAACGCCCACAAATTGTCGCACGTTGTTCACAACGGTATCTAACCATATCTCCGCAGCCTGCAACTCATCACCGCCGCCCTTCCTTTTCCAGCTTACAATGACAGTGTACTTGCTGTGCCGTGCAAATTTATTTTATCAGCCTCAGGTAAACTGGCGTTGTACACGACTCATGTGATTTGTCTAGGGACCCGAGCCCAAGCGGGCTGTGCTC
>JBBPUI010001344.1:0-10576 GCA_038094615.1 Heimioporus aff. retisporus | reverse complement strand
ATCCTTGATTCCAGATGGGACCCTTATGGTGCTAAAACACTGCTCGTGTATCATCTGTAGTCAATTCACATTTGTTGACAGGGCTGGGGTTTTACAGAATGGCCAGCTTGTTGAAATGCACACCTTCAAATGCCATAGTGCTCGGTCTCTACGGGAGGGCGAGGACTTCCACGACCACAAAAACCATCGATCAGTTATAGAGTGTTCCATTATCTCCAGAACATTAGAATGTAGGGATGATCAACACGAGCAGTGTCTCCCAGTTCGGTTCTGAGATACTAGTAATCCACGAGAAGGAAACAGAAATCATGCATCATCTTCAGTGAGTTGCTACCATCAAGAGCTCATATCATATCGTGATATATGTATACATAGACACAAGCAGTGGACCACGCTGAAGGACCTGTGCGTCTGGGATCAGTAGAAGACATGTGTGTATACTTATATTCTTAAGATCACGCAATGCGAACTGTCTGCAATAAGAGGGCAGGATTATCTTGATGCCTTCAGGGTGAGTATTAATGGTTATTATCTCTATCTAATTTTTATACTATAATCAAGATGATTTCCAACCTCACCTCTGAACTTGATCGCCATGGCCGAACCTTCAAGCCCAACATATTTCCTTCCCTATCCTTCCATGAGTCCACAGTGGATTTGCTGCAAGACTCCCCCGATGACATTCAATTGCAACCCACGACCAAGAACAATCAGAATTTTATTTACTACATGGGCTGGTTAATGGTCTCTCGTGACGCGATCCAAGGGATCGATGATGGTGGGGACCCAGACCTTCGTGGCAGGTGTGACCACCTGCTTGGCAGGATCGATAAGGAAGTTGCAATGATGATTGCAGAGAAAAAAAACCAATGGAGAATCCATAGGCTTTTCTGTACCTTTGAGACTCAGAGCGTGGGTCAGTGCAGCCCAGAGATCATTACTATAGGTATGTTCTTGCTTCTTGCACCTGGAACCGATTTTCTCACCCTTATGCCAGCAGACAACCATCAAAAGCCTTCATGGCTTAAAGACCCAATCTACATGATCATCACCTTTCTCATTATAACCCTCCACGTCCTTGCGGGGGTTTCTCGGATGGAATGCCGTTTCGGCTTCATTGCTCTCCGAGTCGCTATCTTTGCTGCTTTCAAACTCTGTGGACCAATTACTACCCAGAGGCAGGCCATTCTTGACAGCATACCCAAGGATGTTCGAACTGCACTGAACTCCTTTGGTCTCAAACCAGATGTAATACGCTATGCTTGTTGCCCTTCATGTTTTGCCACCTACTTGCCAGACCCCATATCAAGCCAGTATCCCACGCATTGCACCTTTCAAGAAGCTGTTGATTGATCGCCCTGTGGTGCACAATTACTCCAAGACACAATGGGTTCTTCATGTCACCAGCCTATTCACACTTTTGGCTATCAGCCGATGTCATCATGGCTAACAAGGCTTTGTTCACAACCTGATCTTGTACCCCAGATGGAAAAGGCATGGTCCACGACATGCACTGACGGTGCCCAACATGACATCTGGGAGGCAGTTGGTCTTCGGCAGCTTCGAGGGCCGGATGGCCAGCCATTCTCGGTTCAGCCTCCTGGATCACTCCACCTTGTCTTTGGTCTGTTCGTCAACTGGTTCAATCCATATAAAAACAAGCAAGCTGGTAAAAGCCACTTGATGGGTGTAATATACATGGTGTGTTTGAACCTACCACAGAGCATCCGCTTTAAATTGGAAAACATTTACCTTGTTGGAGTAATCCCTGGTCCCAAAGAGCCTTTGCTTTCACAAATCAACCACACACTTTGTCCTCTCGTCAATGATCTCTTACATCTGTGGGAAGATGGTTTATACATACAATCGATGCGGTGGTGTCGTGATGGATATCTTGTTTGCTGCGCATTGGGACCTCTGATATGCGATGTTTCTGTCCTTCGGAAGACAGCAGGTTTTGCTGGGCACGGGTCCAACTACCTTTGCTCATTTTGTCGCCTTCAATCGAAATTCATTCGCAATCTGGAAAGGCTTCATGGCCCCATTATACCTGGGCTGAGCACTTTGCATTGGCAACATGCTGGAAGGATGCAGACACTGTCGAGGAGTGTCAAGAAATATTCAAGCTCACAGGTATATGCTGGTCTGAGTTACTGTGGCTTCGGTACTGGGATCCCACTAGGTTCACATTACTAGATGCCATGCACAATCTTTTTTTAGGAGAATTGCAGCATCACTGTCACAAGGTTTGGGGTATATCTGTAAAGACACCTAATGTGGCCCCCAAGAGAGCCCCCCACCCACCAGAAAGACAGGCTGTTGAATTAGAGAGAGTTGTGAGTGCAATCAGAAAGATGTCCTCCAATGAACTCTTCGCCATCCGCAAGGGCTACATTAGTGCCATCACTTGACTTAACAATATTGTGCCCATGTCTATGGCGAAACATGATTACATTTCGTTATTAATTGACTGGGTATGTTCATTGATTTTATTGATGTATGGCTGAAATCAGTGACAATGACAACAACAGTTCCATCTTAATCCTCAAGCCGCCATCAAAATCCCACCGGTCTTGGACAAACCAGTTGTGGACTTCGTCATGGCAGACGATGAAATGTCAGACATTTCTGTTTTCACAGTGCTATCTGCAGAGTTGATACAGATCATCCGAAAGGATATCACTAGAACAACACTTCTGTCCTGGCTGAGCTGCCCCCCACGCCCCTTCGGTAGCCCAAGCCACGGAAAGCTATCAGCTGATCAGTGGCGCTGCATCTGTACAGTACACTTGGTCATCACTCTAGTACAGGAGTGGTTGTCCACCTCGGCATCGCCAAGGGACAAACTTCTTCTGACCAACTTCCTTGACCTCATAATTTCTGTAGATATAGCCACCAGACAATCAACATCACCAGACCGAATTGCTACCTACTTGTTCCACATCAATTGGTATATCCAGTCTCTTGGGACTCTATTCGAACAACATTCTTTGGTTCCAAATGACCACCTTTCCCTCCACCTTGATGAGTGCCTCTTGTTACACTTGGCCCAGGTAGGGACAAGCGAAGACTTGGTAGGATCACCTGCACAAGTCAAAGGATCGAGGGACAGAGAGATTCAGCCTAGATTAACTAGCCAAGGGAGTTACGAGGATGCTGACATAGTCAGGGACGAGTCGAGGGTTCTTGGGGTCGTAATCGAAGACAATGGTTTTCGAAGTTTCAGGGTCGAGTAGTTAGACTACCAGAGTTCTAGTGAGTCTCATAATAGAGATGATCAAGGGTTTCTCTTTCTCTAGGACACCCGAAGTGAAGGTCAAGGAGTAAGGGGCATGATTCCCTTAGGACTGTTACAATTCATACGAACCCCTATTCTTTTTCCTCTTCCTCATTTGATTTCTCCTTTCTTCCTGGACAGTATGGACTCGTTTCCTCTCCCAGATTGCAACTCTCCCACATGGTTAGTTGAGCCCGATCATTCTTTTCTTAGATTTCCTATGTGTTTCTACTTGTGCCACCCTGTGCTATTTATACTGATATTTTCCCTCCATCATGGACAGCTTCACTGAACGCAGTTCGCTGCGCATTATACTTAGACTTCATAGCCTTATGGCTATCCTACCACTACTCAGGATGACTCCTTTAGACAGAGCCTTCGGGCTGCCTCAGTAGTATATATACCCAGCTGCCATGTACATTATCCTTAAGCAATTCCTACTTGGGTTTTTGTTACACTTGGCCTGGGTAGGGACAAGCGAAGACTTGGTAGGATCACCTGCACAAGTCAAAGGACTGAGGGGTGAGGGGTTTGACCTAGATAAACTAGCCAAGGGGAGTTACAAAGGGCTGACGTAGTCAGGGACAAGCCGAGGGGTCTTGGGGTCATGGCTGGAGATGAAGGTTTCGAGGGTTCAGGGTTGGGTAGTTTAGACTACCAGAGGTCTAGGAAGTCTCGTAATAGAGACAATCAAGGGTTCCTCTTTCTCTAGGACACCTGAGATGAAGGACAAGGAGTAAGGGGCACAATTCCCTTGGGGCAAGGAGCTGAGATGAGACAAGTGAAGGTGAAAACCCAAGTAGGAATTGCTTAAGGATAATGTACATGGCAGCTGGGTATATATACTACTGAGGCGGCCTGAAGGCTCTGTCTAAAGGAGTCATCCTGAGTAGTGGTAGGATAGCCATAAGGCTATGAAGTCTAAGTATAATGTGCAGCAAACTGTGATCAGTGAAGCTGTCCATGATGGCAGGAAAACATAAGTATAAATAGCGCAGGGTGGCACAAGTAGAAACGCATAGGAAATCTAAGAAAAGAATGATTGGGCTTGACTAACCATATGGGAGAGTCATGATCTGGGAGAGGAAACAAGTCCATACTGTCCAGGAAGAAAGGAGAAATCAAATGAGGAAGAGGAAAAAGAATAGGGGTCCGTATGAATTGTAACAGTTTTCACCTTCACTTGTCTCATCTCAGCTCCTCGCCCCAAGGGAATCATGCCCCTTACTCCTTGTCCTTCGTCTCGGGTGTCCTAGAGAAAGAGAAACCCTTGATCATCTCTATGACGAGACTCCCTAGACCTCCAGTAGTCTAAACTACCTGACCCTGAACCCTTGAAACCTTCATCTCTGGCCACGACCCCAAGACCCCTCGGCTCGTCCCTGACTACGTCAGCCCCTCGTAACTCCCCTCAGCTAGTTTATCTAGGTTGAACCCCTCGCCCCTCAGTCCATTGACTTGTGCAGGTGATCCTACCAAGTCTTTGCTTGTCCCTACCTGGGCCAAGTGTAACAAAAGGAATTGCTTTCTTCTAGCGAGCTACCATCGCTGTAGTCTCCCACCATTTCGCACCAATGCCCCAGAAACCCTAGACCCCCAGGGAACCTCCAAGTTCCAGACCATTGCTTCAGAGAAGAAGCCATTGCAGAAACCTTTCCCGACGACTCAGATTTGTCTGAACAAGAACAATCACCTGTAACGACCCACCCAGAAGACCCAGACATCGACATCCCAGAAACACTGACCCTAGACCAACATCTATCACAGCAACTCTTGGAACAGTTATCTGTTCAAGAACCAGACTACTTCAATGAAGAATTCCTTGAAGCTGCTGCAGAAATAACCCAGACAACCACCCCAGTTCCACCCCTTCGCACCCTCCCAAAAGTCCCCTACTCCTTTGAACCCACCAGACCAAACACGCCAAACATGGCTGAACAAGAAACCCCTTTGCACCCCAGACCTACAGAACTCAGACTAGGAACCCCAGAACCCTTTGATGGGAATGCCATCACAGCCAAAGCATGGGCTGCCACCGTCACCTTCTACCTCATGATCAACAAAGAAGTCTGCAACAATGATCCCAAGAAAGTGGCATTTGCACTCTCATATATGACCAAAGGATCTGCCACCACATGGGCTGCATCTTACAGAGAGACCATCCTCACATCCAAGCCAAACGAAGAAGGAAACATCCCATTCTCTTGGGATGACTTCTCAAAGAAATTCAAAGAAAACTTCTGCGACAGGCATGATATCCAAGCCACTGCCATCTCTTGGCTCTCCACACACCACACCACCACCCGAGTCATCCAGAACAAACTTGCTGAATATATTGCCAATTTCCGCAATAACATCCAGATCTCCGAGATCACCAATGAGAACGTTCTCATCAGCTACTTCTCCACTGGACTCCTGGTGTACCTCATGCACCAAATCATGTCTATGGATACTATTCCCTCCAAAATTGAGGAATGGTACAACAAAGCCATCCACTTCTTCTCCCAATTCCAGAAAGCAGATGACATCGCATGTTTCAACCAATCTTCCCACACTGCCCCCCATCAGACATTTGGTCGCCAACATCATCGCCCATCTCATGATCCAAATGCTATGGAGGTCAATGCAGTCAGAATTGACCGCCTGTCCCCTGAAGAATGAAAGCGATGCGTCGATCAAGGGCTCTGCTTCCAATGCCATCAGAAAGGGCATACCTCCTATCAATGCCTGAAATACCCCAGTCAAACTCCATGACCTCGCCAATCCTTCCCAAAGAAGGTACAGCAAACCATGGCATTTCCTATTACGGAGGAAGAAGAAGAAGAAACTATGTCATATGAAGAAGGACCCCACTCTGTCAAACAACTGGGTTTTTAGAATGGAGGACTCGACCAACGCAAACCCCTTCCCCAACTAGATGTGCGCCTGTATTTACCTCTAAGATTCAAAATGTTATTTATATTCCCATTTCAATCATGCGCACATCTTCAAATGTTGGCACTCAAGCACTCATCGACTCCAGCACATCAATATCCTGCATCGATTGGCATTTTGCCAAAAGAAACAAGCTACCCCTCAAACAACTTTCCACACCCATACCTGTACACAACATGGATCAATCCCAAAACAAACATGGGGATATCAAGTTCACTTCAGAAATCCCCATCTGCCTCAACAACATCATACATTGGGTATGATTCCACATAATGCACTGTGGAAAGGAAAACGTTATTCTTGGACACCCCTGGTTGAAAGACACCAATCCCATCATCAACTGGAATTCCAGAAAAGTCGACATCCCCGATTCCACAGACCAAACCAAAGAACTCTACATCCCACGAAACTCCCACCGACCCATGAACCATACCCAGATGGAGCATAACTCCAAAAAAGATCATCTCTGTTGATACCTCAACTTCGAAGACCCCTATCACTTCTGTGAAAGGGCATATGACCTTAACGTTGTAGACCGCATCGTCAAGTATGGATGCAAGGCATACCCCCTAGGATCCCCTATGGTTAGAAAACTAACCAAAGCCACTGAACTCTCTATGCAAGCCGATCCCACCGACACCACCATCCTCCCTGACAAATACAAAGAGTACGAAGAAGTATTCTCCAAAGAAGCAAACGACCACGTACCCCCATCCTGGTCATACATCCACGAAATAAATCTCGATGATTCCTTCAAACCAAAAGTTGGAAAAATCTGCCCTCTCAACCCCGAAGAAAGGAAAGCTACCAAAGACTTCCTCAACGAGAACCTTGCTGCAGGGAAAATCCAACCATCCAACTCCCCCCAAGCCTCACCCTTCTTCTTTGTCAAGAAAAAGGATGGAGGACTCCGCCCCTGCCAAGACTATCGCTACGTCAACGAACATACAATCAAAGACGCCTATCTCCTTCCTCTAATCTCCAACTTAGTCGATAAACTAAAAGACGCCAAGGTCTTCACCAAGTTCAACATCTGTTGGGGATACAACAATGTCCAGATCAAAGATGGACATCAATGGAAGGCCGCCTTTATCACCCACAAAGGCCTCTTCAAATCCACCATCATGTTCTTTGGGTTAACCAACTCCCCTGCCACATTCCAAAGATTCATGAACAACTCTTTCAGGGATATGATCACCAAAGGATGGTTGATCATTTACATGGATGATCTCCTTATTTTCTCTCCCGATGAAGACAGCCACACAGAAAGAACCAAGAGGGTCCTTCAACAAATGAAGGAACTGGACCTTCACTTGAAACTGTCAAAATGCTACTTCGCTACAAAAGAAGTAGAATACCTAGGAATGATCATCAAACCAGGAACCCTCACTATGGACCCCGTCAAGCTCAACAGAATCAAGAAGTGGCCCATCCTGGCCAAAGTCAAAGATATGCGATCCTTCTTAGGATTTGCCAACTTCTACAGGAGGTTCATTCCAAACTACTCCAACATCGCATGCCCCCTCCTCAACCTCACAAAGAAAACCACCCCCTGGATGTGGATAGACAAATGCCACAAGGCCTTCGAAGAACTCAAACAAAAGTTCTTATCTCAACCTGTCCTACAATTCCCTGACCTCACAAAACCATTCGCCATCACCACCGATGCCTCCAAATATGCCACAGGAGGAATCCTACTCCAAACAGATGACAACAGGGATTGGAAACCCTGCTCCTACCTTTCCCAGTCTTTCTCGCCAGCAGAAAGAAACTACAACATTTATGACCGGGAACTCCTCACTGTCATCAGAGCACTCAAGATGTGGAAACAATATCTCAAAGGACACCCCACCCCAATCCAGGTCTTCACCGATCACAAGAACCTCACATACTTCCGACAACCACAAGACCTCAACTGCAGACAAGCCTGATGGCTACTAGATCTAGCCGATTTTGATCTCTGGCTGATCCATGTCCCTGGAACTTCCTTAGTGGGACCAGACGCCCTCTCCCACCACCCTGACCTTGTCCCTGATGATGAAACCAAGAATGATAATGTCACCATGCTTCCCCAATCTTTATTTGTCAACCTGATCGACACCGCCCTAACCAACAAATTACAGGCCTCCTCCAAAAAGGACCCTCTGGTCCTGGATTCCCTACTGCCCTGTGATCCTGCCTCTCTGATTGGAAGTACGATGCAGGGATACTCACTTATCAAGGAAGGGTATATGTCCCCAACGACTCCAACCTCCGCTGATCCATCGTCCAACAATGCCACAACCACCCCTCTGCAGGACACCCTGGCTTCCTAAAGACGCGACAATTGGTCTCTGCCAAATTTTGGTGGCCAGGACTCACAACCTTCATCTGAAAATATGTGGAGGGCTGCTCCCATTGTCAGCAGGCCAAGGTCAACACTCATCCCACATCGCCACCCCCCCCTTCCCATCCCTTCCAAAAGTTCCCGACCCTTCCAGCAAATCTCTTGTGACCTGATCACTGGCCTCCCCGAGTCTGGGGGGTTTGACTCCTTATTGGTTGTGGTTGACCATGGGCTTACAAAGGGGGTAATTTTGTGTCCCACCTTGAAAACTGCCCCCGCCAAAGGAATCACCACCCTCTTCTTTAACAAAGTATACAAAAGATTTGGACTATATGACAAAATAATCTCCAACAGGGGCCCTCAATTTGCCTTCAACTTCACAAAGGAACTAGGAAAACTCCTGGGATATGATCTTTCCCTCAGCACCGCCTACCATCTCCAAACTGATGGAGAAACCGAATGAGTCAACCAAGAAATAGAAACCTATCTACGGATCTTCTGTGGCAAAAATCCCACCGCTTGGGCAGAACATATCACTAATACAGAATTCGCCCATAACCACCGCCCACACTCTGTCACTGGAAAATCCCCGTTCTTCCTCATGATGGGCTATGAACCCCGCCCCCTTCCCATGGTTATTTCTGAAACACGGCTACCTGCACTGGAATCTTGCCTCAAAGAACTATCGGCTGCCTGCAACAAAGCACTGGCTGCACACGATCTCACATGCCAGCTTATGAAATCCTGATACCACAGGAAATTCACCCCATTTGCCAAAGGAGACAAAGTCTGGCTAGATGCCAAAAACCTCAAAAGATCTGTCATCCACTCTAAACTCTCGGCTGAAAGAGAAGGACCCTTCACCATCACCAAGGTTCTCTCCCCAGTTACCTACCAACTACAGCTCCTGATCACCTGGAAAATTCACAACATCTTCCACACCTCACTGCTCTCCTCCTATCATGAGAACAGCATACACGGCCTGAACTTCCCCTCTCTGCCACTGGATCTAATTGGCGGAGAAGAGGAGTACAAAATAGAATGAATCATCAGACACTGTGGCAACCCCTCTCACAGGCAATACCTCATGAGATGGAAAGGCTATCCCCCTGAAGATGACTCATGGGTACCAGAAACAGATCTATCACATGCACAGGACGTCCTCTCAGAATATAAACTCCTCCAACCCGCCACCTTTCCTCAGAAATCCAATCGCCCACCACAACGTACCACCAATTCCTTTCCACCCAAACACTCTTCAAACTAGTTCTCCTTGACCTAGCTATTCCACTCCCAGAAAACATGTCCTCGTCTGCCAACACTCCTGTCTCCCCCTGCATCTCCACTGTCACCTCCTCCTCCGGTCCCTTCATCCCCACTCCCCCGACCCTGACCTCGACTTCTCCCCTCTTCTCCAACCTCACCACCTCTTCCATAAGGACCCCCTCATCCTTCCACCCCACCCCTGTCCGCCCCGAATACCCTGTCCACATCCACCGCCTTGTCCGCTCCACCCACCAACTCCTATTCCACTGGGTACTAACCCACGAAGCGGTGCGCCGCTACCTAGAAACTGACCATCACTACACCTTCTGCATGGAGGTAACCCACATCGTACAAATGTTCGACTCCAACAGAGCCCAAGAGGCTTTCCTCATCGCCAGACCCTCCCCCAACGACATTGCCCAAAGAGTGCTCGTGACACAACAATGTCAGGAAATCCTCAACACCCTATACCACCTTGGCTTTGACCACTTTATTCAAGAATTAGTCCCTGCCACCATCCTCTGCCCCGTCCTACAGCCCCTAATTGAGGCTTTTAGTGTCAATGAAAGATGCATGTACTACTCCGACCGAACCATTGCATTCACCCCCACCGTACCACATCATCTCCTAAACTCTGACTCATCCTTTTGAGGCTGCTCCCTGACCCCACACCCTGATCAGGAGAACATCGAACCCCTCTCCACCCCCACACACACCCCCACCACCTTACGAGCAGCCTCTTCCCTGCTTGATCTGTCCAACACCCGCCCCTG
>JBBPUI010001343.1:0-10581 GCA_038094615.1 Heimioporus aff. retisporus | reverse complement strand
ATGTGAAGGCGACGAGCATGCTTCCTAGCAACTCTGTGCTGGACGGTCTGGCAGGTTTACTGAGGCTCAGCGGGTACAACGTTTTCCGGGCGACCCAACATGGCCAAGGAACCGAACCGGCCACGGAAGACGTACTAGATGTTCCTGATCATGGTGGGCATGATAGCGCGCACGTCGAAGTTCAGCGTGTCCCAGATGTAGCGTCGGTGAGTGTTTGCACTTTGTGCCACGCACTCGTGGTGACGGTTTCAATAGGTATTTCATCCCTCCGATGCCATCAATCGATACTTATTCGAAAGGGTTGGTCATAGTGTCATAACACATCGACGACGGAACCTGATGCGCCTCATCGTTTAGGATCCTTCCGCTAACATCGCAATCACTCACGACAGTCATTGGATCTCGTTGCTGGAAGACGTGCGTCGTTCGTCTTAACCCTTGTTCCCGTACCTGCTCACGTGTCCTAGGGGTCGATCACGCAGGAACTGCTCGGAGAGGAGTCTCGTCTTGAATTAGCACTATCCGACAACTATGAGATTGTCTCACGAGAAGGTAACCGTGTCGTGGTTGTATGCTATCATTGCTCATGCGCTTGTCTCGTAGGAGTTGTGTATCTTGAGTGGCGGTTCGAGGAGTTGGAGGACTCCGATTCGTCGGTCACCTCCGAGTCAAGTGATACGACGTCGACAAGCTCTGAAGGACCTGCAAGCCCACCGCCCTATTTTGCATGTTCTGCGGCTGAAATCGAAGAGGACAGCGATGAAGAAGGGCAGCTGACGGATACTCGTCCGTCGCTCATATCCGAGCTGAATTCCGCCCTCTGGATGCCTTCTCATCATTTACCGGCGAACGCCCGCCGACACCATAGTTCGAAAGATGCGGATCTGGTGACATTACAAGACAGTGTTATTATGGTGTACAATCCTCATTTCGAGACGATGGCTAACCCGTGTCGTGCGTTTGTGCGAGACTGTAAGTCGGTATGATTCTATCCCCGCAGTCGCTTATGCATGTCCCTGGCAGCGACTTTGTATAAATTGGAGTCGACGGATCCTCTTCCACCCACATCTGTGCCAGATACCACCGCTCTGACAGACTCCGACTCGCCCCATTTTGCAGAATACATGGATCCCTTACTCGAACAAGACAATTTGCTGGTGCTTGGACCCGGAGAACCTGGGCTCGAGTCCCTCCCTGACACGGAAGGGTCCCGCCATTACTATGTCATGCTACCGGAAGGTAAGCGTGCCTTTCGGTTGCATCATCGTCAATGCTTAACTATATGCATTATAGAGTTTACGCATCGGGGGAGACGACTATCATGGCCGAAAGTTGAGATTAAGAAGTCACGCACTTCAATTCGCTTTGGGCTTGAAACTCGAATGCAAATACGCCGCTCCGCACAATTCATGTATCCTGCCCTCGAACAAGGCAGAAGAAATTCCCCAGTGTCTCCATCTGTGGTATGTGACGTCTCTGATACATTTCGTATTAGTTGATGTGACTATCCTGTAGAATGATATCCATCATTTATCTTTGGTGCGTCCGGTTGTCTTGCTAGTGTGTTTTCTCGATATATTTGCCGTTTCAAATCTGTCTGTCTCTTCATATAGACATCGGGCAACCAGCGCTGGGTATTGGGTGTCGACATATCAATATTATCAATGCACCACCCTCTTTTGTCTCCTTCTGTACGTTTCCAAGCTGGTATCCAGAGAGTCCACTGACGGATCGAAGCAGCCGTATGATGCATGTTTTATGCATTATCCTGGTACTTCGGACTGGAGGGACTCAAAGTTGACAAGACAGGAGACTGTGGGTATTTCTTCTGACGTCCGAGTTTACACACAATATAGGGAATTGATGACGTCCTGGGTTTAGGTTTCAGATATTTCTCAACATCCAAGAGCATTTCGTTGTCTCTGGGGCACCGACGGTATGCGATGCAGCCGAGTTCTGCGTAAACAAGGGCGCCTTTCCCCTCAACTCCGGGTCTATGAATTCAAACCTGGGCAGTATCCGTGGGGAGGATGCAAGCGTGCCTCAGGAGATAACCTTCGGCATATCCGGGAGGTCCACCCGGGAGTTGTGAGAGGTGGCCCCTCATTGAGCTTGGGCAATCGGGTGCGGATCGAGCGCAGGAGCTACGTAAGCACACTTCTGATCAGTTCGTGAGAAATACCGGGCACTGACCGTGGCTTGTTTCTAGATCGTGATCGATTCGACTGACGGTGCTCCAGAGTCAGGAACTCATCACTTCCAACGAACCAAAGCACAAATACCATGCCGAAACCTCATCTGCGGGCAACCCGGCTCAAGCGCTGACGTATGTGGAGATCACGATCGTGATCCCGAGCAAAATTTCAATTGATCCCAGGGGAACATATTTAATTCACTGTCTGTCACGAATGTCATCTCTAGCCATTCAAAATTACTGTAGCATAGTCCACTGTATTGTTAGATAATAGATCTATAGCAGGCTGTCAGTTGAGGATGATTCATTCTGATTTGGTCCTCGGTGATCAGACGTGATCATGTACATCATCACGTGCTCGATGAGAAAATGATCGGAACTGTTTTACTTCCACACCTTCGAGCTCACACTTACTGCAGAGCATATATTACCATCAACTCGGATGGATTTATTTCAAAACAGCGTCCGTAAGTCCTCTTAATATGCATGGAAAAAATTTTTATGAAAAGAAGCCGCCGAGACGCTAGCACTAGCAAGTAACGTAACTTGGAGGTGTGATAAAGCTTGGCAGTGGCCAATACCATTACCATCCGACTGATCTCATGGGACACGAGGCAATGGTTACGGGTCGATCGAATTCAAGCCAGATGGGAGGGGTAAGCGCAAAGTGAGAGTCGAGTGTCCGGGAAATGCAACGTAAGTGATAATTAATGCATCAAGGCCACTGGTGGCAACACCGCATAAATAGGTGTATGTGTCGACATGCGTGAGTTCCGAATCCTCTGTCCCATTCACTATCATTCACTATCATTGCATATCTGTCCATCATAATCGTTCAACCATACAGTGACGTTATGCCTCCCAGTGTTCACTCACCTTCCTCACTGGTCGGTGGGGAAGTAGCGTCTCGTGCCCTCAATAACGCGATTCACTGCTCTCAAGATCGAAGATCCCATACCTCCATCCTTGCACTCCACTGTGTGTGCTATATTCTCCGTGGCTTTCTCTTAGTCCTTCAGCTCGTTCTGTTTGCCATGCCGTGGAAGCATCCGAAACACAACCTCACGATTTCATTCGACAACAATGTTCTGACGGTCGGACTGAGTGCTTTTCTACAAGCGTTCCATACCATAGGTGATAAGATCCGAAGTGACGATCAAGTGGCTTCCCACCCTATTTAGATCTACGCAGCGTTGTTGGCATTCATGATCCAGCGACTCGCCTTGGCTGACCTTGTTTCACGCTGCCAGAAGCTAACCGCCACTGGTAGTTCGATTCCGAAGTGATATAGCCCGCCGTGGCAAAGTCGATGCGTTCACGAGTGGCATCATAGGTGGTACAGTAATACTGGCTATGAAGAAAAAGAAACAGATACAACGCTCAAGCGACCGCCAGAAAGAACACAAAGTGCACGCAAAACACGAAACACACGCACGGAAAAGAGTACTCGCTGATAAAGTCGAGCCCAGAGCCAGACAGGATACCGAGATTGGCGACGATGAGGTAGATACTATTGGACTGGCCACTGATCAGTGTGTTGAGGGCGCGAGGCCAAATCTGAGCGTTCGGCGACATCTCGAAATCGGCGTCTCCGATTCTGAACCTGGGCGACTTCAGCGCACCAAATTGGGGCTGGGAGATGGTTGCCAGTATTGCGGCGGCCGCGAGGAGGTTGGTATCCACAGTCGTAAAGGTGATCAGAATCAGAAACCGCCCGATAACCCGCCGATACCCTTCGCTCGAGCCTGAGGCGAGGGACTTCACATTCGTGACGATGCCGGCATCACCGGTCACCTTTCTTTGTGTGTGACAATATATTAGGTTCCCTAATTCAGGCTAGTTCTTGAATGAGTATCTGGGCCTAAAATTTTTTGTTCCTTCATCTTCGCTCAGGGCCGATGCGAATGACCTCAATCTACAGGATTTATCAGGGTGTTTAGCAGAGGCTTTCTGCGTAGAACGACCCGGTCGGACGCAGGAACCGATTTGGTGACACTCAGGGCCCGGTCGCAGAAGTTGGTTCCCATGCCACGGGCTCCTCTAGTCGCGGGGGGCAGTGGGTACAGGTCACTTGATCTTGTCAGCGCTCTGCCATCGCGGGTTTGCTTGTCTCAGTCATGCGCTTTCCTTCATTTTTGGTGATCCCCACTCCCGCAAGGTCTGCAGCGCGCCCAAGAACCAGTCGTCGCACGGAATGCTCTACGGAAAACGCCTCTGAGATGTTCTGCGTAGAAGAAAGAAATTCCGCACAGGAGTTGCCACAGCCTCACAGCGAGAGCATTCTTATAATTGGGGGCAAAGTCGTGCTGTCGGACGTCACTTCACCATGTCCAGAGCTCCTCGCTGTCCCCAAGGCATATACGCTAGGCAGTTATCATCTGAACAAGGTTATCCGCTTTGGACGCCTGACCCCAGCCAAGAGCTTTTGACGGAGCGCCGGGATGGGCTCAGAATCGGTGATGTGGGGGTCGTCCTCAAGGATGGTGGATTCGACGTCTTTTTCAACATATGTTTGCCTGCCGATCATCCCTTCCATCGTCGTTACGGAGTCCCCGAGGGTTTCACGTGTATCAGCCCGGATCTGTTGGATTTCAGGACCAATCCAAATGTGGAGCGTCCTGGTCGTATCATCTCATCTTCTTCAGTCACTCGCGATGAGACATATAATCCGTCCAACGACGCCTCTAAAGGGTACTGTACAATTCCTCCTTGCCAAAAGGGAGGCGATGATGCTAACCTAAACGCTTCGCAGACACGACTCGAGTGCTCCGCCTTATCGATTTAATTTGTCTTTAAGCGAAGGTGCTCTTCTCATCCTCCCAGAAGGTGCTCAGCGGCACGATCTCCTCAACGAGGACCTCTTCCTCCAACAGGCAAGTCTACACGGGGCAGCATGGTACAATTATGCCGTGAACTGTCGTCGCCGGATCATCAACCCCGACTCGCTCTACCTGATCACCGGCATGCACAAAACCGGGGCGTGGTCCGTCGCCGCGTTCGAAAATGCGACAGATAAACATCACACCGCCTACTTTAAGCAGGTCGAGGGGGTTGGGCGTTCGAACATAGCAGGACCATCGTATAGTTGGGAGACCTCTTGCTGCGCGATGGACTGGCGGGTTGGGCCGTACATCGACCTTGGTATTCCGAACCAGACAGTGTACATCCGTGGATTCAAGATCGCATTGCGGAATGGGTTTTTGGGCACGCGGTGGATCAGCGTCGAGGCAGATGCCCCGTCGACGCGACTGAATCATGTGAAAGCTACGAGCATGGTTCCTAGCAACTCGGTGCTAGACGGTCTGGCAGGGTTACTGCGGCTCAGTGGGTACAACGTTTCCCGGGCGACTCAACATGGCCCAGGAACCGAACCTGTCACGGAAGACATGCTGGATATTCCTGATCATGGTGGGCATGATGGCGTGCACGTCGAAGTTCAGCGTGTCCCAGATGTAGCGCCCGTGAGCATTTGTGCTTTGTGCAACACACTCATGGCGACGGTTTCCATAGGTATTCCATCCATCTGACGCCATCAACCGCTACTTGTTTGAAAGGGTTGGTTATAGTATCATACGACATCGATGACAGGACCTGATACACCTCATCGTTATAGGATCCTTCCGCCGACATTGCAATCACCCACGACAGTCATTGGATTTCACTGCTGGAAGGCGTGCGTCGCTCGTCTTAATTCTCATTCTCGTCCCTGCTCATGTGTCCCAGGAGTCGATCACGCGGGAAGCGCTTGGAGAGGAATCTATTCTCGAGGCAGCACTATCTGACAACTATGAGATTGTCTCACGAGAAGGTAACCGTACGGTAGTTTTATGTCATTATTGCTCATGCTCTTCTCTGGTAGGAGTTGTGTATCTCGAAAGGCGGCTTGATGAGCTGATGGACATCGATTTCCCGGTCACACCCGAATCGAATGACACGGCGTCGACAAGCTCTGAAGAACCTGCGAGCCAAATGCCCTATTCTACATGTTCTGGGGCTGAAATTGGAGGGGACAGCGAAGAGGGAGGGCAGCTGATGAATACTCGTCCGTCGCTCATATCAGAGCTGAATTCCATCCTCTGGATGTCTTCTCATCATTCGCTAGAAAACGCACGCCGAAACCATGATTCGAAAGATCTGCATCTGGTAACATTACAAGACGGCTCGATTATGGTACCTGACACTCATTTTGAGACGATAACTGATTTGCATCGTACGTTCGTGCGAGACTGTAAGCCGGTATGATTCTATCCCCACCGTCGCTTATGCATGTCCCTAGCAGTGACTTCCTATAAACTGGAGCCAGTGGATCCTCTTCCATCTACATCTGTGCCAAACACTACCACTCGGACAGACCCCGACTCGCTCCATTTTGCAGAATACATGAATTCATTACCTGAACAAGACAATTCGCTGCTACTTGGACTTGAAGGACCTGGGTTCGAGTCCCTCCCTGAAACGGAAGGGTCCCGCCATTACCATGCCATGCCACCGGAAGGTAAGCGTGCTTTGGTTGCATCATCATCAGTGCTCACTTATACGCATGATAGGGTCTGCGCACCGGGAGAGACGACAATCACAGCCGGAAGAAGATAGCTTCCCAATTTCATCTTTATCAAGCACTCTAATCCTCCTTGACGATCTTCATAGTCGAACGCAACTACACCACTCCGCAGAATTCAAGTATCCTTTTGTTGAGCAAGGTGGCGGAGGAAATTTCCCAGTGTCTGTATCCGTGGTATGTGACGTCTCTGATATATTTCGTATAATTGATGTGGTGATCCTGCAGGATGATGTACTTAAATTTATCCGTCTCTTCATACAGACATCGGGGAACCGGCACCAGGAAATGGATTTCAACATATCGATACCGTCAACACACTACTCTCTTTTGTCTCCTCATGTATGTCTCCAAGTTGGCATCCAAAAGCCCACTGACTGGAAGCAGCCGCGAGTGATGCCGCCTATTGCGTATGATCTTCGTACTTCTTCGGCCCGGAGCGACTCGAAGTTGATGAGATACAAGATTGTGAGAATTTTCGAGTTCACACACAGTATATGGAGTTGACGATCTCCTGGATTTAGGTTCCAGGTGTTTCAGTTCAACATCTAAAAGAGGTGCGCTACCTCTGGACACGCACTGACGCTACGCAATGTAGCGATGTCGTTCACATGCAAGACTTGTCTGTACATTTTCGCAATCTTCGTAGACTCCTGGCTGGTGAATATGAAGCTATACCGTGTATGTGGGGAGGATGCATGTATACCTTACGGCGAAAGAACTTTATCCGGCACGTCCAAGAAATCCATATACGGGGTATGCGAGTTTACGCCTGGTCGTGCTCGAGCAACAATTCGGCACAGACGGAGCACGGGAGCCACGTAAGCACACTTCTCATCACTAATTCATGGGGAAATATCGGGTATTGACCATGGCTTGTTTCTAGATCGTGGTTGATTTGACTGACGGCGCCCCAGGGTCAACAACACATCTCTTCCAGCAATCCACGGCGCAAATCCATGTCGCAATCTCGTCTACGAGCAGGATTTAGTTTTTTTTTTTTTTTTTTAATCCTCGTTTATTGTCCTTCGGGGCTTTGCCCCAGTGGACATTACATGCGCGATATCGTACGGTTCTAACTTTTTGGAGGGGCTATGGTATGTGCTCAAGAACCCTAAGTATGGGAGAGCGGGGGAGTGTGCGTGATTTTCCGGAAGTGGCTGTGTTTAGTATCTACATTGTCAGCTAGAAACGCAGTGAAAATTAGGAAGGGGTGTATGGGTATCTGAGTATGGAAGAGGATGCCAAGGTGGTAGTGTTATTATCTACGTCGAAATGAGAAGGTGAATTAGGTGTAGGGGGAAGAAATGTAAGAGAAGAGAAGGAAAGAAAGAAGAGTAAAAAGAGGAAAAAGAGAGAAAAAAAAGAGAATGGAGGGGATGAGGGGGAGTCGACTTCGGTGAGGGGCAGGCAGGGCGGGTTGGGCGCTCGCGATGATTCCTTTGCCAGTGGTGTGGCCGATGGAGCCGAGTTCGTCGTGTCTGTTTAGTTTTTTCCAGACATTTCCGGCCGGGCAGGATTTAGATGCCCAGAGTCAGGCTCGAGCGCTGATATACTTCTGGGTCGCGATTGTGACCCTGAACAAAGTTTTGACCGGCCCCAGGTACCGTAGTAGCCGCTCTCATTCAATCTAATCTGTCACGAATGTCATCTCTACGTATTTAAAGTTACTGTAGAATAGTCCTTTGTATCCTCGGGTAATAGATTTGTAGCAGGCTGTCACTTGAGGACGATTCCAAATTCTAGTTTGGTTCCAAACTTGATCATGTACGTCATCACGCATTCGATGAGAAAATGACTAGGAATGTTTTACTCTCATACGTCCAAGTTTACGCTCACTGAAGGGCATGGCATTGTCATGAACAGCGCCCTCCTATGGAGATTCAATGTACGTTATTTACCCTCCTGTAGATGACATTGATGAACAATCGCAAAACAAGATAAACACGATCCCTTTATGTAAGTCTCGTCTTTCACGTGACAAATGCATGGCACTAACCAGACAGAATAAGGTTGTGGTCGCTTCCGTGGCATCGATCATTGTTTTATTCGCTGGAAGTTCATTCGGAGGTTGTCCATGAACAGATGCTGCAGATTGAGGATCCAACGCCGCACAACTTGCGGGCTGCGGGGTTGTTTGAAGTCTGTATTGTAGACGGGGTGCAGGGGTGGCGCTACGCAGGGATGGTAACGAGATTGAGATTGGTCACCACTTACATCAATAGCATTCCTGGTTGGTTCAAGGTCAATTAGTATGCTACGTACAAATATTTATGCCAGGGATGGAGATCAGGTGCTTACGGCCTGCCTTCATCTTGGGGAATCCATATCTTGTTCATTAGTGAGATGTGATGGTTTCCAGATCAAAATCCCCATTGGACCAATTTCGCGATAGTACAGGTTTTTTGCATAAAAGCGCTGCAAGTTCATGGTTCATCGCAATACGTGGTCGATCTCTTTAGCCCGGTTGGTAATCAGTGTTGTAGCGTTAAAATACAGCATATAGGTGTATGGATGACCGTCAGAGCCAACCCACATGTGGTAGTATCAATCGCAAGCACGTCTGTAAATTGCCCAGCCACATGTCCGGTGGCTGACATGATGCACAAATACAGTCATGCGAAGGGTTTTCTAATCCCCACGACGGTAGCTTAGGTCAAAAGCGGGTTTTCTGGGAGGAAAAGTGGCCTTTCCGCTATGTGATCCGAGTTTTAAAGGAAATTGGCATTAATGGCGCGGGCATTTTATCGTGCCCGCAGACCATGAGCCCGGGTCGACCATTGCGAGGAGAGGGTAGCTTTGACTGTGCTACGGCCGAGGACTGGCATCGATGGACCAGGGGGACGTGTTCCAATCTGTTCAACACCTATGACATAGCAGGTAGTGGCACGAATAAGAGATGCACCAACGCAGAAAAGAAAAAAAGAAAAGAAAAAACTGAATTGACCTCATGAGTACTAAAGTTACCGACATTGGCTTCGAGACAGGTAACAGAACCGCGACGGCCCATCGCTGATGGCCGGGATTATTTTTGCGGAAACCGCCTGTCACCTTGAATGCGATTATTGAGCGCGTACGACCGTGTGCAACCCATGACTCGGGTGTTACAGGCCGAACAACTTAGTATTGTTTCGATCGTAACACCACGGAAACTGTCCTAAACCCGGACGTGGTCGTCGACGAAAACATGCAGTTAGTTCTAGTGAGGCAGACAAAGGGTCGAGATGCAGACTGACGTGCAGTGCCCACTCTTTTTTTTTATAAGAAAAAAAGATATATTGAATGCCCTAGTTCGACTCTAAATTGGTATAAGCAGTCGTGGCAAAGCCAATGCATTTGTGAGTGGCATCATAAATGCTATAGAAACGCTGGCTGCAAAAAAACAGACGTACGGTCAAGCAACCCGCCAAAAAGAATACGAGGTGCACGCACAGAAAAGTGTACCCGCCGATAAAGTCGAGTCCAGAACCAGACGGGTTACCGAGATCGGCGACGATGAGATAGATGCTGTCGGGCTGGCCGCCGATCAGCGTGTTGAGAGCGCGAGGCCAGATCTGAGCGTTTGGCGACAGCTCGAAATCGGTGTCTCCGATTCTGAACCAGAGCGGCTTCAGCGCATCAAATTGGGACTGAGAGATGGTGAGGAGGCCGGTGGCGTCATCGAGCACGCCACCCGTCTCCGACTGGTACCTCTCAAACGCATCTGAATACAGGCAAGTAAAGTATGGGTGTGATGAGACCGGGGTTGGCCGCCGATCACAAATGATATCGCGCACCAGAGGCGATGAACATGAGAGAAGTGCCAGAATCGATAATTCCAGCCGTCCTT
>JBBPUI010001342.1:0-10581 GCA_038094615.1 Heimioporus aff. retisporus | reverse complement strand
AAGCTACTGTGCTACTCGGGGAGAGGTAACATCTGCGTTTCTTGCTCTTCCTCCTCCTCCTCTTCCTCCTCCTCCTCCTTCTCTGGGGGCTCGCTGGGTCGTCCGCGGGATGGTGTTGACTGATGGGACGCAGGCAAATCGACTTCGGCAGTAACTTCCGCCAAGTCGTCGATCTCGGCCTCTTCATCCTCCTCCTTCTGCACCGGCGATTTGGTCCGCGTAGGGGACGCAGGCGGTTCGGACATCGGAGAATCCATCTCGGGGGCTGCTGGTTCCACCGGTTCCTCCACGGCCTCTTCGGAAAGAAGCGGAACAACAAGCTCGCTGTCAGAGAGATTGGATATCGTTTCAAAGTCCTGACTACAGAAATACAAGTTAGGACAGGTCCGAGATACGAGACGAGCGGGATCGATCAACAAAATGGGGCGGAACAAAAGGGCGAGACTTACTTCTTGCGAAGATCGAATTTGTCCAAAAATTGTTTCAACCCCTCATCCTCGTCGTCATTCCGACCATCGGTTTCATCCAAGGCGAAGAAGGCGCCAACGTCGTGTTTATGCTGGATCATGCGGTACATTTCGCGGAGGAGCGCATTCCTTTGCTCTACGATCGCGCTGTGTGAACATGAGCTGGGTGTGCGGTACGGAGGGGAGCGATAAGACTTGCTCGAGCTGGGCCATGCACTCTGCAACCAGCAGCTCCGTCAGTTCGGCGGACATGGTGCTGCTACAAAGTCGTGCGCCGGTGTGTCCTCGCTGTTGCAAGTAAAAGATATGTCGACGTCGATATCGGCGTCGTCGTGAACGTCGCTGGCGACGCGCTCGTCCGGTGCGTGTCTCGTGGCCGGCAAGGTGGAGGGCGAATGGGATGTGCGTGTTGGGGGTCGACCTACAAAATAGAGGCTGGGGGGTCGCAGGGGGGTCACACGGGGGGTCGCCAAATTTACCCAGTGTTCGTCCCGACTCCACCGCTGGCCGTTCCCAACCGACCCAAATGTCCTTCCGCACAGCCGCCCGCCTCGCACGGACCGTCCCGCGCAGATGTAGGCCCGTTCTTTTACCTCCCTTCGTCGTCGCGCTCAACGTCGGCGACGTGCACAGGTCTGCACCGGACGACGGTCCGTCGTGCTATCACGAACCTAGAGATGCCTGCCATGTCGCCCACGATGACAGAGGGCAGAGTCGCTTCTTGGAAAAAAAGTGAAGGAGAGTCCTTCTCCGCCGGCGACGTTCTGCTTGAAATCGTACGTCGCGTCGCGTCGACCCGGTACAGTCTACTTACCCATTTCAGGAAACGGACAAGGCAACCATCGACGTAGAAGCGCAGGAAGATGGTGTTCTCGCAAAGATTCTGGTACGTCTTTCACTGCGTCGCGACAGCTTGCTCTTACAATTCGTGTAGGCCTCAGACGGTACTAAGAATGTCCCCGTCGGAAGAGTCATCGCCCTGCTTGCGGATGAGGGTGACGACATATCCAACCTCGAGGTACCCAAAGAGGAGCCTAAACAGGCTGCCCCCCAACCCAGGACTTCTGCCCCTACCCCTCCACCCCCACCTCCAGCACCTGAACCGGCTCAAGAAGCGAGGACACACCCCCACCATCCGACGCACTCCAAGCATTTGATGCCATCCGTCATCCGGCTGCTTGTCGAGGGTAACATTACAGACGCAGAGGTCATCAAGGGGACCGGCGTCCGTGGTATGCTGACAAAGGGAGATGTCCTTGCATACCTTGGGAAAGCTTCAAACCCCCTTGGTACCTACAAGCCTCCCCAAAGAGAGACTCCAGCGTCCCCAAAGACGGAACCACCTACCAAAGTACATCTTATTGATCTCTTTAGTATCATGATCCTGATCGAGGCTGTGATTTCAGCCATTGGACGGTGATGCCATCCGGCAGCTCATTGTATCAGGGCTCACAGCCAACTTGAAGCCGACCGTACAAGGCAAGTCACTCCCTCGGAAATTAAAGTCTTAGATGTACTCATTCACATCAACAGCGCCATCGACACCTGCCTCGTTTGATGCCATCATTGCTGACTATGTTCCCCCCGCGCGCACAGCGTCCTCGTCGATCACGCCTGTCCCACCCGCCTCCAGGGATAGTACCACAGCATATTTCGACGGCTTGTTCTGATCGTGGTGCTATTCTTTATGTTATACATACCTTAGACTTTCGCTGGACCCCAATCCAAGATCATCAAGCATGGCTATGACATCGTTCACGCGACTTCGTCGTCCAATGGCACACACTGGACAAGTATGTGAGAGTAGACCGTCCACGTCCGCGTTATACACACCCTGAACTCTATGAACGAATCCGACGTTCCGCCTCCTCTTGCTTTTGGGACAGGGACTAGAAACTGCAGACTAAGCAATCCTTCTGCCCCGACTCGCAATGAAGTCTTTGTCGAGCTTTGAAGCGCCCGAATGGTGTGTGTGATGTGCGTGAAGCGATAACTGTGCCTCACGCGAGCGACAATTGTTCGTAATGGACCAGAGAAATGAAATGCCTTACCTGATTGATACAGGCCGCGAACATTCAAAGGATTCTAGGACCTCCTTGTCATTCGGATAGTCCATCTATATACAATGCAATGTCGTAAATAAGAATCCGTACGGCATTGGGAAGTAAGAAGACGTGATCGGGTCCACATACCTCGGTGCTCCCGAAATCTCCTGACGCTTTGATTCGGAACAGAGGCTTCGAAGCTCCAAAGGCTCCAGCATTGTCCCTCCGCTGTCCGGCAGTCCTCGCAGCCTCCGCGCCCGCGCCCGGATTGCTAACAAACGTGATCTTCTCACAAGAGGGATCTAGTTCGGATAGCGCATCACGCAGCCACGACGAAGACTGCATGCATGCACGCGTGCGGCCGATACATAAAAACAGACAGGTTAAAATGCCGTCAGTTCGGGTGCGCGGATCCACCCAGGTGCTGACCTTGAATATAATTTTCAATACGCTATCCCAGTTTCCAAATCGGAGAAAGAGAGTAGCAGGGAAAGGTATGAGCAGGGATTCGGCTACGCGGCAAGCACGGCTAAAAGGTTTAAGACTCACGTCTGATCCCCGTCAAAGGGCAGGTCTAAACCGGGCTCTGGATCAAATGTCACGATCTCGCACGTCGTCGTGGGTCCTGAAAAGTCTTCGGCACTATTGCCCATGGTCGTGCGTTGGCCATTACATTATCGGAACACCCCGTGGGTGGGTAGGCAAAGGGTGAAAATCGGAGATGCAAAATGTAGGAGAAACGGAGGGTAACGGGTGGGACACTCACAGTAATAACGTCAATGGGTAACCATGCCCGGCATAGGAAAGCCGCATGCTCGTCCTTTTTTCATTCCCTCCACCAAAAAAGCGCTCGAGACCCTGTGCGACGTTGGACTGCTGCTGGTTGTGGGACGGTGCATCGCGTCCCGTGCCCCTTGGATCTCTGCCGTCCCTGTCGGACGCGTCGTCCTCCCTGCGCCATTTCCTTGGCCTCGGGGCATTCGAGTGGGAGGACCAATGTGCGGTGCCGAAGATGCCGAGACACTCGATGAGCGTGGTGAGCGGAACCTCAAACGTTATCGAATCTGGGGCAGGCGTGCGCTGCGTGTCCTGCGAATTTTCGGGGTTGGGCGAGTAATTCCATTCGTCAAAATGATCTCGATAAATGTAGGACGTTGCTGCAAAGACGGGGCGTGCACGGGTTAATTGGAATAAGAGTGGACGGGATGGGCCCTGAAGCAGCACGGAGGCTGGCTGTCCGGCGCGCCGCTCACGTACCAAGCACGCAATGGGCTTCTTCCACAGTAACTACCATGCCCAGTCCGGTGTCCGCGGTCAGGGTAACGGATGCACGCTGGTCAAGTGTGCAGATTGAATTGAAACCAGTGCTAGTGTTTAAAATTGGACGCTCATTAATATTTGTGAGACTCACGTTGGAGAAATTGATGCCCTTTAAGAGCGCCGCAAAGTATCTGACATCGCGGACGGATGCAGTGAGGACCTAACGGGCGGCGATGTGATCAGGGACGTTCCATGTGGTGCTATACTAGATACCGGGTGTCCCTCTTGCGAAAGCTGGCTCGCCATGGCCATCCCGACAATGATCAAGAGTCGGAGATTGCCGCTCACTTGGCCTGGTTAAGCACACCGCGGTCATGTGGGAACGGGCGCTACTGCCTCTTGGTCTCGCCCATGCGCTTCACGGTCTCGAATCAGACCGGGGATAACCTCATTTTCCGGTTCGGAGGACACATGACGCACCAGCAGGTCCTGCTAGTGCTACCGTTCTCCGAGAGTAGCCCGTTTTCTCCGAAGTGTTCGAGCATTTCGTTCTCAAAACTGCCGCACGATGGTATCGTCAAGAAACTTGGTTTCACCACTGAGGCATGCTCGGTTCCAATCAAACCCTGCGTGGCGTCTTGGAGAAAGTGGCAGCGAGTCGCGGTGCGAGATGACGTCCTGTGGACCGTCTATCGGAATCGCGTACGTCATACCGTGGGCTGACGTGGAATCATCATGCTAACTGCACTGGCGACTAGATATCCCGAAAACGACATGTATTGATCGTGTTTCCACGCAGAGATACCTCTTGCTTTCTTGCAAGCATACCAGATGCAGCACCACTGTCGTCCTTAATGCTTCCGGGTGAGTGCCGTCCATTCTTCCAACCCCGTTTGATGATGACGATCCATTATGACGCAGGAACGCACGAAACGATGGCGTTTTACGGCTGGCCAATTTCACAATGCCAGTCTCAACCATTGGATATTCAGTTACATGCGGGGATTCGCGTGATTGACGTCCGGCTTTCGATTATAGACGGCCGACTCATCGCATACCATGGTATATTTCCAGAGATTACCCCGTTCGCGGATATACTGGTCACGCTGTATGAATTTCTCACCGAGCCAGCCACAGCGAGCGAAACGGTTGTGGTGTCCATCAAACAAGAGGACTCGGACACGCAGTTGTTTCCGATTCTGGTCCATGATGAAATCGTGGCATCGCGCGGTGGACTTGAGATGTGGTACCTCGAAAACCGCATACCCAACCTCGGGGAAGTCCGGGGCAAGGCAGTCATGTTCAGCCGGTTTGGGAGCAACGGGTGGGAGGGGGACGCAAATGGGATCCACCCACCCATCTGGCCAGATAGTGCAAAGGATGGATTCGAGTGGGACTGTGGACGGACTCTGGTCCGAATCCAGGATTGGTAGGTTTTGGGCGTCGGCCCATGATGTGTTTTGCAATTCGCTTATTTGGAGTTAAACAGGTATGACATATGGAGCATCTTCTCCATTTCTGAAAAGACCTCGCTGTCTACGGAGATTCTGGTCCAATCTGAGGACACACCGATGCCAACCCTTGCGATCTCGTTCTTGTCTGCAGCGTCTATACCCTTGGCCTTGCCTCCGATGGTCGCACTTGGGTTTGGGTGGCCGAAGTGGGGTCTGGGGTTCGAAGGCGTGAACGACCGAGTTGGGAAGTGGCTGTTGGATCAACTGAGCCCGAGCGATGCCAAACGATGGCAACTGGCGGGGGCGGAAAAGAGGGGAAAAGAAGGACCGCAGATAAGGGGGTGGGCACTGATGGACTATTATGGAGACCCGATATCAGCAGACGTGGTGCCGCTATTGGTCGAATGCAATTTTAGAGGGGGAAGGGCTGATGAGGATGGGTCATCACAGGTTTGTTGATCTGAAACTTGGATCTAGTATCGGATCAGTATTCGGGGGATTTGCGGGACGTGCGACGTGGCAAGGGTCGTAACCGCCTCATTGATACATCGTGTTGGGCGTGTGTACCATTCAGTCGCCTTGCGTTGTCCCGCACGTTTAAATACGGCTCGGTTTCGCCTTCCAATGGCCCAATTACTCTTCCCTTCTAATCCCTACCTACCTTCTTCCTCCTCTGGAAAGCCGCCTCACCTCGCAGAGCAACTCGAGCTAGCCATGGTTGCCCCCTCCAAGTCACGTGCTGTCGCTGTGTACTGCGCTGCGTCCCTTGGCCATCAAAAGGCTTTCCAGCTGGCCGCCATATGTGAGTCCTTGTCCGACGTCGATCAGACGGGCTCTCACCCGCCGCGCTAGCTATTGCACAGGCCCTCGTGGCGACCAACCGCCCCCTCGTGTACGGTGGCGGTAACAGCGGCATCATGGGCGTCGTGTCCGGTGCCGTCGCCAACGCCGAGGGCGGCAGGGTCACCGGCATCATCCCGTACGCCATCCTCGCCGCGGGCGGCGAGAAGGACAAGGGCAACGGCCGAGCCAAGTCCTATGCGATCGCCGACCTCTTGGACGAGAAGCAGCGCGGCGAGGTTCGTGTGACTCGTTCTAAGCCCTCCGCGTCCCTGACCGGATCGTTTCCCTACCAGATCGAAACCGTAGGTTCTGTTTTCCCGTCCCGATCCGGACAGCCGCATTACGCCCGTTTCACCAGATCGTCGTCAACTCGATGCACGAGCGCAAGGTCGAAATGGCGAAGCGCGCCGGTGCCTTTATCGGCCTCCCTGGTGGCTTCGGCACGTTCGAAGAGGTACGCGTGCCGTTCCACGCCGTTGACATCACCCCCTGATCCCTATTGGCCAGATTCTCGAGGTCGTCACCTGGAACCAGCTTAATATCCATAATAAACGTGAGACGTTCCTTAATACATTTCCTCTTCCGGACCCCGCTCACCCCCTCTGATCGTCCAGCTGTCATTCTCATCAACGTCTTCTCGTACTACAACCCACTCCGCGACCTGATTCGCAACGGTATCCGGGAGGGTTTCATCCGGCCCGAAAACGAAAGACTCGTCGTCTTTGTCGACGGGCCTGCCGACCACGCCGCGCACGAGTCCTTTGACTGGGGTCAGGCGGCGGTGCACGCCATCGATGCCTGGGAGCACGACAAGGTGTCCACTCTGCCCTTCCACTGGAACAAGGACGTTGACAGCAGCGACATGACCCACGTCAACGAGGTCAACGTCGATATTCCCGGCGTCAAGTCAAGGGTGGAGCACATCGAGGCAATCCCTGGCCTCAGCGCTCTCCCTGGCCTCAAGCTTACCCACGGGTGGTTCAGGCGAGTGTGGCATGTGCGTTCACGATCGAGGATATGATACATTATTTGAATGTACATTGAGCATATCACGCTGTGTTGATCACAGCGTCTTTAGCCGAGGCGACATGTCATGTCACCTTCACGTATAGTTGGACCCTACGCACACTGGCAGGCATGTATGAGATACAAGTTTATGTGCTTCTATGTTCTGTATTCACACGAATCAATTGCCTAAAACATGCTGCGATCTCAGATTTTAGGGTTGTGTTGCAGGTGGCTTGACAAATGATGGATCGATCTTGCGTGTGGCATCCATGAAGCTATCTATGTCTTTCTCTGTCACCCTCGCTTTCCTCTGCGAGGACGATGAGTATCAGTGGGTTATGATGAAGCGCACAAATACCTCTTGAAAGTCTTTGACGAACCCCTGGAGCAACTCGATGCACCTTGCCTTCAATTGTCCCGTGAGCAGGCGCCCGGCGCGATAATCCTATATCAGAACAGTTTGTCCGCCTCTCCAAGACACGAAAAATCCAACACTTGCCTCGCCAATCCGCCTCAATTCGTCGTCGTCGTCCAAAAAGAAGCTCAAGTACTGGTACGCAACGTCCACCTCCGTGTCGCCGCCATACTTTCGGTGCTCCTCCTCCGTCTCTCGCCCACCAGAGAATCCGTGTTTGTTCACCTTGTTCTTGATCTGGTTCGGGGTATCGCTCATAAATATGCTCGAGTTGGGATCCGACGCGCTCATCTTCGTCTGCGGCCCTTGGAGCGCGGGGAAGAAGCGCGAGTGGATCAGAGCCGGCTTCGGGTATTTGAGTTTTTGCGCGACGTCACGCGTCAGCCGGAAATAGGGGTCCTGGTCGATCGCGCAGGGAATCAGGCAGGGAATGTTGCTCGCCTGTCCAAAGATCTGGGGAAACGAGTTGGAGAACGAGGGCGCAGCCTGGACGGAGACGAAATGGATCTTGCCGATGTTGTCTCTAGAACAGCACGTGTTTTTTTTAGCGCCCAACGATGCAGCCACGACGAAACGCGAGCGCCGACGCACGAGTCCGTGAACCCAAACGTTGCCTTGGATTGGTTATACGAAATCTGGCGAGAGATCTTGACGACGTTTTGGTAAAAAGCACCGCCGACAAACTCGAAATCACTGAATATAAACGTTTTCTCGAGATTGAAGCCGACGGCGATGATGTCTTTTGCGTTGGTTCGCGAAAATTTTCGCACGTCCTCCACTTTGAGTTCGTGTTTGAACAGGAATTTCTCGTCGTCTGGATCGACACGATAAACGAGGCCAGAACTTTGGCGAGAAGAGACCGACCTGTGAGTTGGATGACCAGTGGAACGTCGAAGACATCCTGCAGCCACCTGTTCTGGAATGAGATCGGACGGTAATGCGCACAGGGAAGCCTACTTTGTAAACACAAAGGGGATCATGTGCCCCATGTGCACACTATCACTGCTCGGTCCCCGGCCGGTATACAAGAAAAAGGGCTTCCCCTGCTCGTACCGATCCAAGATCTTGTCAAACTCGCTACACGAACAAAACAAAAAAAGTAGCACCAACGGCATGGAAAACTCGTCGACGGGACGAACCGATGGGAGAAGAACGTGCCCCTTCGCAAGAGCGGGTGTGGTTTGTGTCCCGTCAGTTTCTCGAATCGTTCGAGCAATGTTGCATCGACACGACGTGTCCCGAATTGATCGATCAGCTTGTCGTAGTCGATCGCGAGCTGCTTTCCATCTACTGAGACAGAGCCTTGGACGTCCCATGGCGTGACGACCTGCTCGTGTGCAGTAGACGGATCGGCTGGTTTGACTGTCGGCACAGCGCCGGGAACACTGGAGGTGCCATCGGGTTCAGATCTGAAGACGATCAACGCCGGGCATGGACGCACGAATGTGAGCCTTACGACGAGATTGTCGTCCCATTCATGGCTGAGGCAAGCGAACCTATGGGAGTCGGATCTCTTGACGCCGTGTCCGACATGCTGATAGTTTGTTGACAAGAAACTACTTAGTTGAGCGGCCGAACATCAGTCACAATGACTCGCACACCAGTCTACGGATCCGAGCCCACTTGAAAAATCTGTATTTGTGAATGCTAATGTCGACATGGATAATAATATAATGCAGAAGAAAGTCAATTGAGTTGTATGTGTAGGTCAATTATTGAGTGGAGAGGGAAGGATGGGAAATGTCCGTGCGCTACGTATGCTCCCTGGCCGTAACCCTCGGTAACGTTTTTTTTTTGGTGGTTTTGCACTCGCTCCCTATGCTGATGCGAACGTAACGGTTGTCGAGTCGAGTGGTCGTTGGCGACAATGACGACACGCTTCGCGATGTGGTAATGGAGTAGATGTGAATGCGAGAGAAAGAGAAAGTGCAAGCGAACCCGCAGTCGGTGATGTCACGGTTTCCTGAACTCGCATAGCACCGTGTATATAGTGTTGAATGCCGTGTAAATCTCTTCCCTGACCTAAAGGGCGAAAACCGTCAGCGCAAAATTCGCCAACACAAATCACGTGCTCGAAACACGAGCTCAAGCTTTACCTTTGCACCGGTCAACACGATCTTGCCAGAAACGAAGATCAACAGGACGACCTTGGGTTTGAGCATACGGTAAATCAGGCCAGGGAAGAGCTAGTCCAACGTTAATACCCATGTGCATCAAGAAATGGGTGCCGCGTGCCTCGGGTTCGTAACTGCTAAACTGCCCGTGACTATAGGCAAGACCCTCTAATCTAATCGGGAACTTGACGTCACAACTGCCGACAATGTTCTGAATCTTGAACTCTGCAAATTTGGCATCGAAGCCGAGTTTCTGCACAATACGAGCATATTTGCGCGACGCCAGCCTCGAGTCATCTTCGCTCTTCGCGCCCGTAACGACCATCTTGCCCGACGCAAAGATGAGGGCGGTGGTCTTGGGTTCGCGAATGCGCATGATGACCGCGGCAAAACGCTAATGTGCAAAAGCGCATCGGCGTGCACAAATGTGGGAAAAAGGTGCAATACCAACCTTGGGGTTATACTCTGCGTTGCGCGCGTGCAGAGCGATCGTCTTAAGGTCAAGCCGACAGTCAAGATTGACGGTCGCGACGATGTTTTGGAGCGTCGGCACGATACCCTCCACGGCGGTGATGTGCTGTTGCTCGAGAGTCAATGGAGCAGGTGTGGCCGGAACGACGGAGGTGGGGGACGTCGAGGCGGCAGCGACGGTGGGGGAGGGGGCACCCTTGCTCGTGGCCGTGGTCACATTTACCTGGGAAGTGGGCGCCGGAGGGGCGGGTGCTACCGGGGGCGGGGTATGTGACTGGGAGAGCGGCGACGGGCCGGGTAGGGCGAGACCGGACGGGCCGGGCAGACTAAACGAACTGGGGCCGGGAAGAGCGAGTCCGCCGGACGGCTGTGGCGCCTGCTGGGGCTGGTAGGGCGCGGCGGATCTGCCAAAAGTGACCTGGCGCGCGGGGAGGGCAAACGACATAATGGTCCGGGAAAGAGAGGGCGTGGGAAAATGGGCGTGGGTGAAAATGGGGCATCTTT
>JBBPUI010001341.1:0-10606 GCA_038094615.1 Heimioporus aff. retisporus | reverse complement strand
GGCGAATACATATAGCATGGAACATCGCCCCGAAGGACAATAAACAAAGAAGAAAAAACAGCGTGGAATCTCGGACGAGGGCAAGCGTACGGACACGTTAAGCCAGACCGACAATGTATCATAAGGTAGGTTCCCGCAGCGCCTCAAACGTCGGTGAGACTTCACCCTACTTTGTGTTCGTGCGGCATTCTCAGTTCAATGCTGCATAGCCGTCTTACTTCAGCGACTGAGACCGGTCACCTGTTGGTCTCCTACTGCAGTTTTATCTTGACCGTCTGTCACTGGCGCCCCCTGGCAGCCAATCCTCATGACACTGCCTCCCCACTCCTCATCCCGCTCTTGTTGTGTTCAAAGGACCACTCCCACCTTCATCACCACCTCCACACATCACTCATGCGCGACGCCTTTCCATTCTTCTGTCTTCTTCCCGATAACTACAAACTTGAACTCAGGAATCAGAGTTGGTGTGCCCCAAACTCCAGCAATGTTGGCGAGGCGGTATACCGCTATTGCCATCTTCCACATGTCCGTGGAAAGGCAGAGTCGAGGGGGGGCAGTTTCTGGTTCAATACGGACCTGAAAACAGCAATCTGTTGAACGGCAGATATGAGGGAGCGTCAGAGGTAGATTCAGGTGTGTTCCTTCGGACCAAGTCATTGTAATGAGATGCTCGACGTTGAATTCGATAGCGACACCTTGAACTTCTAGCTTTCCTATGGAGAGCTCTGGAAAGCGCTTGTCGAGTTGTGGTCTGATTTGAGTGCCCTACATGCAAAATACAGAGCGCACACCTCTCAGAATGAGTAAATGGGCTCAAATGAAGGTGCATAGTTTGTAAAAGCTGCTAGACGTGTGAAACGCAACTGGCGTAGCGTCAAAGTCGCGTTTGTTTGCTAGCATTTGAGTGATACAAACCTCAACGACCCTCGCAGTGTACTGTCTGGTGTACGGATCATGGATAATCTCTTGGAGACCATCTCAGTCAGACGCAGACACTTCGCAGATCAGTGCCCCATCGCGTAGTAACAGCTGTACAATTTCTGGACGACAACGTCGCCGAGGCGTGACATGTAGGCAAGAGCTGAGACACTGCGTAAAAGCAGATGCCCATTGAAAGTATCCATAACAAACGGGGATATCCAGGCTCGTTTTCCCCACTAATTCCAGGGAGTTGCCTCGGTCCCATCCAGTCTATCAAAACATGTCATTTCGGGGTATGGCAGTGACAGCAAAATACGTCACGGTAATTCTGTTGTGGATGAGGGATCGAACTGTCTAAGTAGGCAACGGTGGCATAGCGAATTTCATGCTAGGGTGTCAAAAGGAACTTGGTTGTTTGAGGACAGTGGATGTTCCGCCGAAGTGAATCGATGTTCCACGGCGGCTTTCAGGCTCATTCTTGGAGGAATCCAAATGACAAGTGGTATATGTAGCCAGCGTTGACGAACACGTTCACTTACACCGTGCGGTACTCCAAGTGAGGCAAGCAATGCATTCTCTTGACGGGTGGAGTGCACATTGACGAACTTGGGAGGCTGGTCATGCAGGAAAACAGATGTTCCACCACCGTCTTTCGAGTTGCATCGCAAGTGCATAGCCAGCAACCGTATGAAGGACAAGTACCCACGAGGTCGCCATGTCCACGTTTGACTCGGGCCGCGACTCCTTCATGTACTGCCGAAAACCGACCTGAGGAGCCTCGTCCATGTACACGCAAACAATTCCAATGTCGCTGAAATCGCCGTCTTGGATAAGCCCACTGGCCCCACGTGGAGCTCAAATGTCTCCATTTCAACGTTGCGTCTGTCGCGTCTGTCCGTGCGACTCGGATGGCTTGACGGCGTGATTCGACGATTGTCACAATTCCCACGCCTTTACCCCCAAACTCTTTGCTAGTCGTTGACCTCAATCATGTAATGGTCCACGTCAACCACAGTGCATATCCACCCTCACCTGGGTGTCACCATTTATGTTACATATTAGTAATGACACTGCTGTGTTACGCACCATGCTAATTTGGGGCAGAACGGCATAGGAAGCAGCTGCAGCAATTACTGCGGCACTCAGCACTTAGTTGGTGTGTAGTAGCTAGTAGAACTACGGATCAATCAGATATAGATAAGATATGCTTCTAAGTTACCTAATTCAGAGTTATCAGCAGTAATCATTATCTCGGCTAAGCGTCCATATGTCACAATCGTCGTAGTCGTTGTTTCTCACGGTCCGCCGCGTGTCGGCATGTCCTGCTTGCTGTTACTGATGACGCCGACAACATCAGCAGCACACCTCGGTCAAAAATGGCTACTTTTGCACGCGGTTTTTTTGCTTATGTTAGTTATGCCGTTGTTGTATCGTACATATACTCTAAAACATCATATGTAGCAGAGTATGCGGGCACGGGCGAGCGGGATTGGACCCTGAGCGGAGTTCGGTTCGTTAGGCTGTGGCGCTCCGGAGTGACGTTGACGCACGGACCACTGTGTAAGGCGGAGCTTAAACTTCCTGTCCTCTCCTCATCGTTCTTGTCATCGGTGAAGGGTCCGTGTTTCTCTGGTCCTGTTACTGCCTTCTGACGATGGCGGTCTTTCGTCATATTTGGACCAAACCGCATGGGGAGTTGTCTATTTCCCCCGGTTTTTAAGAGGTGAGTCGCAATTCGCTTAACTTTTCATCTTTTACCCTCTAACCACACTGTTTGCCATCATGAAGCGGTCACGAGCAGCGATGTCAACGTCTCGGCAGGTCAAAACGACTGTGTTTTGCAGCGGATTAACCACACAGGTATCCACGCACATGTTGAATGATCTTCATTTGAAGAGTGTAGAAGAGGCAAAGAGACGCGCAGAGCAGGCTGTTGGTGTGTATATGTTTCATCGTTTCACGAAGCGCGTGTTATCTTGCAGATCACGACCAGGTTCGTGAACATGTCGTTGAAGCCGGCATGGTGCTTGGGCGGTTTGAAGACTGCTACGGCGAAGACTTTCCATCCGTTCCTACGGAGCTTACCGGTGATGATGAACACTGGGTATCTGACGACGAAGACGATCCGGAACTTCAGTATGCTCCCCGGATTTTTTCGAAATATTTCAGATCGGCTACTGGACAGCTAGTATTCATTTCATACCGTTTTTTAATCTGTGCTCACATTCGATAGAGCCAAAGTACTCCGGCGTCGTGACAACACACGAACTCGCACTCAGAGGTACCAAGAAGCGTATGACGAATGGCAACGTCAAATGCCTTCACTTATCCAACAGTATTTAGAATGGAAGTACGCAAAACAAATACCAGCAAGTGCACCTCCCGATGCATCGGATCACACCTTCCATGTCGATGTTATCGGTGTATTTGGTACATAATTTCCTTTTTATTTTTTTTTTCTACTGAACGTTGGCTTCAGATTATACTGCTCTCATGCCCATCGTACAGAAGAACTGTGAACCTGCCAACGTGTCACTTCTCCGTGCTGGTGCTCTCGGCTGCTCGCCTACACAGCCCGCCACCACCATCAAGCTAGAGTGCCTCGAGCTTTACCACCAATTACGTCGTCGGCAATCATCCCTCAGCATCCAAACCATAGCAAAGACGCTTTGCGCTCTCCACAACGTATGTTTACTTCATCCCGTTTCCACTTCATCAGCAAACCAGCACCTTTCAGTAGCCGAGACTCCAGCTTTTCACATGTCTTAGCCGCACGACAGTCTGTCACAACACAGCATCGGGTATCACAGGCTATGACAGTCTGGAGCAGGCATATCCATAAATAATGTTCACTGTCACAGCGTGGTACATAGGTCTAACTAGTCTAATGTTACATCGAGTGTTACGGTTGTTCACTTCTTTCACATACGCGTTCTCTTCCTTCACTTCATCCACCTCTTCCCCTTTCTTTAGAGTGCCTCACGCACACCTTTACTATTGATTCTTCTTTTCCTTCCGATGCTGCGCATCTTTACTCATTATTGTTTACTTGACGCTGACGCGTCCTCTTTGTCATTTCCGCTTACCCTTTCGCCGATGCTACGCATCTTTACTCATCTTCATTTACTAAACGCTTACGCATCCTTTGTTCTCTATTATTCCATGACATTCTACGCTTACACGTCGCCAGGTATATAGTCCATTCGTTTACAACGATGTACTTCATTCTCGATCTGCGCAATCTAGCGTACTCTTGAGTCACCCTCAGTCTCTCAGTCCCTTAGTCCCTCAGTCCCTAGTCCGCCTTCTTGGCGTGGTCCTTCGTCCCTTCGTCCCTTCGAGCTGAGTTGTACCTCTTCGTGAGTGTCCTGCTCGTTGGTAAGTCCTTTGACATAGTCTCGACCTACTCGAGGTACGCCCTGCATAACATCAAGTGCCCCGGACGGTTTGGGCGGTATCAGATCTGCAATGCAGCAACTCTCAGAACAACCCAAAGAAAAGAAATCTTGACATACTGTGATGTGACGGCGAGAGTGTTTCTTGTATTGCGTGTTCTTGAATCATTGAGTAACCACGTTGTCTGATGGAGAAGCGAACATGACCGACGAACTCATCCACGGCCCGTAAGTCGTTCTCAGCATTTTCGAAGAACAGTCGATTGAGCTGTAGAGTGATGGTGTTCCGATGAATGATCTCATATGCGAGATCCTTCCGCATACGAGAGATCGCACTGTCACTCCGCGCGGCCTCCAGAAGTAAGTAGGCCTCCATGCTGCTGCGTGGAGGAACGATACAGCTCAGATATGAATCAGACGTCGGTATTCTGGGGTTTGGCGGCTAGTATGCTGTATTAGTGAACAACCGTTTGGGTTTTTGCACGTGTACGCACCGTGTCGGGTCCGCCTGTCGGGTCATAGAATTTATGGTAGATCACTTCTGCATAATAGGGTGGCTCTATGTCTCCATTGCTATTATGGAGGTAACATGGTGCAAGCTGGGCCGAATCAGTGTGAGATCTGCATGCTCGTGCAATCTTGTTCCCGTGGAGTCCTGCGCTTGGAGTTCGGAGGCGAAGGCGTTTGTCTGATTCGTATCTCGGATGGAATTTGTGCGATCCTGACGGAGTTGCACCTGCTGGTGGATTTGCAGAGAAAGTCGGTGGGTGAGATTGTGGTTCTGCATCAAAAGTCATGGTTTGGAGGATGGGGTGGGGACTCAGGTGCAGTGGGTGTCGACAGAGCTAAGACACTGAGTAATTATGGTGTGGGAAACTTGAGCCGTGAGGCTGATGCATGCGTGATGGTGGCGTGTATAGTATGTCGTAAGTACTGTCAAACTAATAAGGTTCATCAAAGTCCTTTCACGCCTCCGAGTCCCTCCACTCGTGCGCTGGCCATGCCCCAAGCCAAAACCACTCATGGGCGGCCCAAGCCCGTCAGTTGCCCTCGCTGTGCCAAGAAGTTCTGTACAGAGACGAACGTACTTCAGCATATGAACCAGCCCAACGGATCGTGCTATGCCCTCGGAAACCTCCCTTTATTCGGTGACTGTGCCGATGATCTCGCTACAGATTTGGCAGCTCCTCGCCCTCCTAGCGTGGCAGAAGAGGCCTCGTCGAGTGAGAGCCCTCAGTGTCACTACGATGGACTTGAGCCCAGGCCGTACGGAGGACACGAAGACGTTGAAATGGGCGATCTGGGCAGTCCGGTTGTCTCTGCGCTCCCTCGATCCGGCATCGAGCAACTTGGTCCAGGCCAATTTGTGGAGACATTTGAGAGGTGCGGGGAAACATTTCCTGGCGGTAAGACTTTCATGGATGACTTCTGGGCTGATCAGTATGCGTGGCAAAGACGTGAAAACATTTACTACCCCTGGGCATCGAAGGAGGAGTGGGCACTTGCGTCCTGGTTGCTACGCTCTCGTCTCAGCATGGCGGCGATCGACGGTCTCCTATCGCTTGACATCGTAAGTAAGAACTCTTGATTTGTTTTACTTTCTCACCCACTACAGATCAAACGCGCTTCGCTGTCCTTTCGCTCTGCCAAGGAGCTCAGATCATGAGCCGAAGTGCTTCCATCAGGACCAAAGTGGGTATGTGAAACCCTGAAGCCCGAGTATCCTGTTAAGCAGCCGCTTCGTCTTTTCTATCGTAATCCAATCGAATGTCTTCAAGCGCTTCTCAGCCATCCGCTGTTCGCATCTCATATCTCGTTCGTTCCTAGGAAAGTTTGGACCTCTGCTGCGAAGGTTTGTCGGATCTATGATGAGTGGTTGAGTGGAGATCGCGCTTGGGAGGTTCAGGTGAGAACACTATTGTGCTCAAAGCTTCCTATGAGTCACGCAGTCCTAGGAGGCGCTGCCGCAAGGCACTACTCTCCTCGGAGTCGTCTTGTCATCGGACAAGACGAACATCTCAATCATGACTGGCAACTGTGTTGCTCATCCAGTCCTCATTAGCCTCACCAACATCGACGCAGATATCCGCAGTCAAACGTCGCTCCATGGATATCTCTTACTCACTCTACTCCCTGTTGCCAAGTTCACTCATAAAATCACTCGTGTGTGGAGCTTACTTCAAGATCGCCTATTCCATCAGGCGCTTAATATTGTCCTTGCACCACTGAAGGTTGCTGCAAGAGTGGGAATCATGATGAGTGACCCCGTTGGGAATCTTTGTTATTGCTTTACTCCATTAGCCTCGTGGATTGCAGATATGCCAGAGGAGAGTCTACTATCAGCTACCAGCCCGAAAGTGTCGCCGGTCACCACTGCCGTGTCTAAAAACTTCGGCGATCCTCACCGGCATCCTCCTCGTACCGCAGCGAAAACTCTCCTTGTGATTCGTTCCGCTTGTTCTAAGTGTCTGCCTAAGGATTATAAGAACTTTCTCAAGATCATCAAGTCGTTGGGTTTAAATGGTGTTGTCGACCCGGTTTGGTTTGGTTGGGCGCTATCGGATCCCTGCTATTTTGTCACTATCGAACCATTACACCATTTCTTCTGATTCGCCTGGGACCACGACATCAAATGGTGCATCTTCGCACTTGGCGCCGAAGAGCTAGACTTTCGCTTCTCTCTCATCCAAACCCCCGTAGGATTCCGGGCATTTAATGAAGGTATATCAAAGCTGAAGCAAGTAACCGGCCGCGATCACCGCGCCGTGCAACGCTATATCATCGGCGTTGTAGCAGGCGGAATCCCTCGGAGGTTCCTCATCGCCATCCGTGCTCTTTTGGACTTCCGCTACCTCACACAAGCTCCCACATTCACCTCATACTCTATCGATCGCGTGGCTCAGGCACTTCAGGAATTCCACGACCATAAAGACGCCATCATCCGGCATGGCGCACGAGTCAATTGGGAAATTCCGAAGCTCGAATTACTTCAGAGTGTCGTCCCAGGTATCCGTCAGTCCGGGGCGCCAATGCAGTGGTCCGCTGATGTCACGGAACACGCCCACGTCGATGAAATCAAGGTACCAGCTCGCGCCAGGAATAATCAAAATTACTACAATCAGATTGCCCGTCACCTTGACAGGCTGGATAAGTGTTTCAGGTTCGATCTAGCTACATACATTGAAGAACGCCGCCACATGGATCCGATAGAAGACCATGAATCTTCCGAGGACCTCGAGGAGGATCACGAACCTGATGCAGAAAAGGTATCCATCTCTGAGTATGCTGTTCCAACTCGTCGTATCGTTGATTATTTCACCGCCTCACGAATCCTTCTGAGTCAACCAGACACCACTGTTCCGCGACCTCTGCGCACGTTCGCCACTTCAACTACTGCCTTCCACGTTACAATCAAGCCCTCGTCGCGGCTCACTGTTGCGGAGGCTGCCCTCAAATATAAGCTACCTGACCTCGGTCGCGCTATTTCCGCATTCCTCCCACAAATAAACGATAGCTTGGCGCTGGACGACATCAAGGTCAAGGTTTGGCACAATGTACGCGTACAACAGCTGTCTTATCACAAAAAGACCTTAGAACCGCCCCAGACGCTCCGCGCAACCCCCCCTTCGGCCAAGAATCCCTTCGGTGAATGTGACTCAGTAATCGTCAATGATCAACTCGAGAGCGACTGGCCAAAGTGCGGATTAGTTGGACATACCGTTGCGGAACTGCGGATTATATTCCAGCCCCCGTCCTGCGACTTTTTTGCTGCGTATGTTCAGCGATTCAACGTTGGAAGTGTCAGCACGGTGACTGGGATGCCTCTTCTGAAGCGGGCAGTAAGGGCGAATGGGGATCGCGTCGGCGAGGTGATTCCAATAACATCCATCCGCTCTCCTGCTCATCTTATCCCCCACTTTGGTGCTGAGGCCCATCCGCATCTGAACAAGCTCAACAGTCATGAACTCAGCACCGAATTCTGGCTCAATAAATACTGGTCGAAAGAATTCTATTATGCGTTATCTCCCGACTAGGTATTTTTACTACTTACATATCGCTCGACTTCGTATTACATACAAACCCTCGTGTACTATCTTTCCATCGATTTCGTCTGATTATATCCTTGCTTGCCCTCCTCACCGATTGTTCAAGTTGAGCATGACGAGGAGTCCCGGATCGAAGTCCACGGCTGTCCCACATATGCGCCACGGTCGAGTAAGTAACCATACTAAGTGTTACTAAACATCTAGCTGTGAACTGTATATATTTTTAGCAACTCACTGTGCAAGCCACTCCCTACAACTTGGCGACCGTTGAGTTCTTCCCAGCCCCTCGTTTCAAGTATAATGCTCACTAAAGAGTTCAGTTGTCGACCATACCTCAACCGCTCAGGCGCAAAACGGATTGGCACTGACAAACAATGGACCGGCTGCTCGAAAACGACTGCTGGAAAAAGACTGTGCGGCTTAGCAGTCAGGAAGATAGCATCGCATTCTTGAATTTCATCTTCCCGGAACGTTTTTTGCTTCCAGAAAACCAGACATTGACCAAAATATTAGACACTTTCGAATGCCAGGGTCACTATATTTCTATGAATACAAAGTGGAAGCAAACAAAAGGCTGGGCCCATTATCCTGTGGCCGAGACAGGTAAAAACTCGAATCGCGAAGGGCAGCTCGCAAGATTTCTAAACAGGCTGTGTGCTGCTCTGCATGTAGAGCACGGTATATCGTGTTTGTGAGTGTGAAAAACAGCTTCTATGATACTAGCGCACAATGAACTATTCTGATTTCCCCACCATAGTGAATGGGATGCTCGATCTGCAACTAAACCACTGGATGGCGCATACACAGCAAGAAAACCCGACATCACTTGCTATTTTCAAACCCCCAACGGCGTCAACGACTTGTCCTGGGAACAAGTTGTAACCTTCTGTGAGGTCAAAAATCGCGCTGACTCCAAAAGAGACAAAGAGTCTTTCATCAAAATCGCCGGGAAAGCATCGTGTCTGCTGGGTGCGCAGGACGGCCGCATTCTCGTCTCCTGTATCCGCATCCTGGGATCATTCGTCTACTTAACGACTTTCCATCGTACCAGCTCCATCTCGACCTGCCCTTTCGACATCAACACTTGCCCACTCCAATTCCTTCATATTCTCATCAGCGTATCCTTCTCAGACTACATGACCATTGGATTCGACACATCCATCAAATGGGATTGGGTAGACCAGACCATACACCCCTGTATGGAGCAGAGTGACTCGGAGGAGTCGCGGTCAGTCTCGGTCGCGGAGCAGCCACCAGAGTCTCAGTCAACCGACGACGACTCGGAAAACGTGGACTCTCAGTCAGACTCGGAGCATATCGACTTCTCAGCCGCTCAATCTATAGGGGATGATGATGAAGAACCGTGGAACAATGGGAGAAAGAGGATTAAATGGGTGGAGATCGTCGATCGGCACGGCGATTGCTGCAAGATATGGCTGAGGAGCGTGCTCGATATATCCGACAGCATAGGTGGTCGCGGGACGACAGTCTGGGAGGGCGAGGTTGTCTCTGAAGCAAACGGTGTAAATGACCCGCGCGTCGTAGTCAAGGATTCGTGGATCGATCCTGTTATGGTTGTCCTCTTTCTACACATACGTGTACTCTTCTTTTCCCTTCATTCACCTTTTTTCCCTTTCTTTAGAGTGCCTCACACACACCTTTACTATTGGTTCATTCTTCTTTCCGATGCTGCACATCTTTACTCATTCTTGCTCACTCAATGCTGACGCGTCCTTTTACCTTTACACATTCTTGCTTATTCTACGCTGACGCGTCCCTTGTTCTATTTCATTCCATGACATTCTACGCTTACACGTCGCCAGGTATATAGTCCATTCGTTTACAACGATGTACTTCATTCTCGATCTGCGCAATCTAGCGTACTCTTGAGTCACCCTCAGTCTCTCAGTCCCTTAGTCCCTCAGTCCCTAGTCCGCCTTCTTGGCGTGGTCCTTCGTCCCTTCGTCCCTTCGAGCTGAGTTGTACCTCTTCGTGAGTGTCCTGCTCGTTGGTAAGTCCTTCGACATAGTCTCAACCTACTCGAGGTACGCCCTGCGTAACAAAAGATCGAGAATCTCCCTAGTCCCTCCTATTACGGAGTAGGACCCACCCCAGTTCATCATTTGTAGCATCAGAGCCCCTAGTGGAGACTCCTCCGACGAGGAGCCCGTCCTCTCTACCACAGAACTTCGACGACGTCATCACCTAGCTGGACGAAACGTCCCAAACCCAGTAGCTTCCCCA